>APFE030176332.1:1517-133839 GCA_000404065.3 Pinus taeda
AAATCCAAACTTTCAATCTCAAGCTTTTCAAAGTTTTGTAAAGAGAAAACTCAAAACGAATTCCTCAACAAGGGGAGATTTCATAAATGGTTAGACTCATAAGAAGGCTGGTAGACACTAAGGTGATCTGAAGTCCCTACAGCTTCCAAGCTTAGAGCCACTACACAACCAAATCGAAAAACAAACCCAACAAGCAAAACTCCTAGGAATTTCACCTAAAACCCTAATGCCAATGAAATTAAACCAAGGAAAGCTTTCAACAAGTCACATGCAGGTATGGGTAGAGGATAACAACTACTAAATCAAAATAAAACTAATTTAAAGAGTAAAATTCAAAATTTCAAAATTTTAGCAGGGTACGCAGGTTCAGATTTTACACAGGTGCGTGTACGCTCTGTGCGCAAAGTAAAGGTGCGTACAGGTACGCACTGTGATACAAGCACAGACTGCGGACTTCTCCTAAAGTAATGAAAATAAAAAAACAAACCTAGATCCACTAAGTCTACCCAAGACCACACACAACAAGCTAAAAACATAAAAAAGGCAAGTTTCTTAGGTCAAAGAAAAATGAGGAAAACAATCAAGTCCCCAGCGGAGTTGCCATTTTGTCACGCGGAATGAGTCGATCTTGCGGACAAGATAGACCTTCCTAGAATCTAAAGAAGACCTAATGACAAGCAAACCAACCAGACACTATCTTTCTCTAAATGTGCTTTTATAAACAATGGCAAACAAGTGCGTTTAAGGCCTACCTTATGTCCAACGCAAGTTTGGGGATGCCTTCGCTTCTTTGATCCAAATGAGTTTCTTTGTCGTGAACCTGCAAACACAAACAAGGCAAACAATTAAATAGCACTTGAAAAACCAGTATTATAAAACATATTTAACATGAAAGTCAAGGAGTCCATGAAACAAATAACATGAGATACTTGTTGAGAAAAATGAGCTTGATTGTATTAATTCAAAAGAAGAAGAATTTTACAACCTTTGCCTTGACGTTGTACAAGCTCCTCCCAGGGTCCAACAAGAAGTCTCCTCTACTTTGACAAGCTTCACTCACTCCCCAATGAAGCCAAAAAGGTATGTGATCTCTCCTCTTAAACTCAAATAGGAAGTCTTGATTTCACTAGCATTTACCCTCAAAAGTTCAGCTTCTTCTAACCTCCCTAGCCACTAACCCAATGCCTCAATTTATAGTGCAATGGAGGGAAGTTACTAGGTCCTCCTTCAAAAGGATAGAATCCTCCTTCAAAGGGATAGCTCCTCCTAACAAGGGATTAGCTCCTTCTCTTATGGGATGCATGAACCACGTTGGAGCGAACAATCCACGTCAAAATTCCTTCTAGAAACATCTAGAATTAACCCAAAGTGAGTTTTTTAAGATAAAAATTGTGCCTTTTGACTTTCACAGAGGTACGCACCCTCCCCTTTACATACAAAGCATATAAGTACGTAGGTACTCTGAAAAAAGGGTGCGGGCCCGCAGGAAAAAGTGAGAGAAAGTGCGAAACCAGAGTTACATTGCTTTTTGATGTCTTTCTCTCATTTCCAAAGCTTGTTTTGAAGAGCTGAGGTCTTAGACTTGCTTAAGAGGCTGGTATAGGTAGTGATAGACCCATACTGACTGCAAATAATCAAGGTGACGATATTTTTGTGTAACACCTCCTTTTGGAAATATTGGTTCTCCTTATATAGCTACGTTGTCCCTTCCCGGATTTACCATAGGTTTAGAGTATGGTTGTTTTTAACCTCGTTGGGCCCGAATGTCCAAATTACTCCACAACCAAGTCCTCCACTTGAACAACATCAACCTCAAGTCAATCCTTAGGTTGACCCTTTTCCTTCTTCACCCAATGTCTCTTCCTCCCTTTCTTCTTCGTCACATGGTGAATGTATTAATGCTAGTAACCATGAAGGTAAGAAGAAGAAGAAGCAAAATAAGTAAGGGCGAAACCAAGCAAACATTGATATGAATGCAACTAATGTTGAGAGACCTTCAAATCTCTGTAAAGTCAAATTCCCTTGCAAATTACGTAAGGTGATCACCTTCTGAGAGATTTTCCTAGTATTCCACAGGTATTAGAAGTGTGGTTCACAAGCTCACATCAGCCCTTGTCGCCAGCTTCTGAGGATCATGTTGGTGAAAAACCATCAACTAGTGATAATAAAGTTCACAGGAAAAAGGGTAAAGTCAATTTTCCCTGTAGGTTATGTTAAGGGAATCACCCAATTCACCTTTTCTATTATATGGATGAAGCATCCAAACTATTAGAACATTTTACTATTTCTCAACAATAACTTCCAAATGGCTACCGAACACATTCCCCCAATCCTCCACTAGTTGATGAAGTGATTGATCCAAATCCATATTCAATCAATTCCACTCTCTCTGAACGTAAAAACCATGAGTTTTTTCCCAACCAACCATTGGTTGAGAAAATGGTTGACTCGATTCCACCTTCAGATGATCGCACTTTTCCCATAGAGAGTGATATTCATATCTCTCAGCTTCTTCTTATTTCTTCAGATTGTATCGAACAAGGGGGCATTTATCTTGTTGTCATGGAACCCCTCCAAGTAATGAGGTCATTTCCTTTGATTGGAGTCAATTGACAGAACCTCGTCTCCCTTCTTAAATTCCCTTTCAAGTCACGATGAAGTCTTGCGATAAGGACATACATCACACTATTATTGGTGAGGGTCCCTATGTTAGCATTCTATCCTTGATTGCTTGGAAAGCTTTGGGTTACCATCAACTTGCGTCCACTACTCTAAATTTGTTAGCTTTTAACAGAAGAACCAATTAACCTTTAGGGATCCTTCCTCAGTTACCCATTACCTTGGAAGGAAAAACTATATTTATTGATGTTATGGTAGTCATGGGACCCTTAGATTTCAATTTCCTTTTGGGGCGAGACTATGTTTATGCTATGAATGTAGTCGTGTCCACACTCTTTCGAGTAATGCGTTTCCCGCATAATGGAAAAATTGTGACTATCGACTAGCTTTCATTCATTGCTCCTAATTTGACTTCTAATCATCTGACTTCCCTAAATGTTCTAAATATGCAAGTGGTATCTCCCACACCATAGGTTAATTATGTGGCAACCTATCCCATGCACGTACCTACTAATGAAGATTAGCCTTTCACTATTTGATCAACTTCTTTTGACTTAGATCTAGTAGGTGATATAGTAACTCATTTATTGGGGGCATTGCAGCCTAATATTTCCATTATACACTTTGATACCTTCCAAAGAATTGTTCTTTTGTCTAATGATAACCTATTGGAATCCATGCCCTTTTGGGGACCATAATCAAGGTAAATAACCCATGAGCATAGTTCCCTCTTGTGTCAAGCTCATTAAAAAATGAAACAAGGAACCCCTCGAGTAGAGTTCTTTTACTACGTCAAGCCCATTAAAAAATGAAACAAATCCTCTCATGTTGATTTGACTCTTTGAATATGATATTTGATTTTGATCTTAGTGATGTTAGCTTCATTTCATCTGCCCATAATCCTCTTCCTTCCTTCATTGTGAACATATTTCTATTAGTAAACAATGGTCTATTTGTGGGCTAAATGAGAAGAGTTGTCTAACGAAATGAGGCTGGGGGGACATGCCTCTACCCTTATGTTGGGGAAATAAACCAATTCCAAGCATAATTTTCCATGTTTCAAGCTTGTGTAAAAATGAAATCATATTCAAAAACTCTCAAGCATAGCTTTTCCTCATTTCACGCTTGTGTAAAAATGAAACTACTTTCAAGTATTCTCAAGTATAGTTCTTCTCTATTTCAAGCTTGTATAAAAATGAAACTTATCCCATACTTCATCTCCCATGATTTCCATTTTTTATCAACCTATTTTTTCCATATGAGCTTTGGTTTTCTCATTCCATCATCACCATCTGCTTGGCCAATCATTCACTTTCACTTGATGTTTTACCCTTTCCTAAGGAAAAATTGCAATTAGTGGTCTTATTAGCCTTCCTCTTGACATCTACATGTTTTGAGAAGTTCCATCATGACAAGAACCAGTTTCTACCCTTTTATATTGCTCGTTCCTCCAGGAGGATTTTCTCTTTAAACTCTTTTCAATCTCCTAAAACATGAAAATATTATTGAGCACTTGTCTTTTTTATCTCTTTAAATTAAATAAAAAGATGTTTGCCCAGAATAAGTTTAACACTTTTCTAGATTGGATAGACTATTTACTAAAAAGGAATACTTTAGTTGAACATGGCTAAAATATTATCCAAGGTATTGTTTTATGCCTTTCGAGCCTAAGAGAAATTTACGAGAAGGAACATCTCTGAGTTTTATTTTTTTCCTCTTTTTCAAACTCTATAAACATGAAAAATAAGTTAAGTTAGGCCTTTGATGCACTTGTAAAACTATTAAACAACGTGAATTCACCAAGCATGAAAAGACCAAACCACTCCTTAGGGTTCGTTAAAAATACTCAGATGGATTCATCCAAAGGATGAACTTATAGATCAACATGTTATCCACCTCAAGATTGTCAAAAATAAAGAGGTAATGGCCACAAATTGTTGGGAAATTGGGAAAATATGGCATAATACCTATTAATAGTAGTGAGTTGCTCTGGAACATGACACTCTTTCACTCCATTTCTGTGACTGCTTTGGGTTGGGGAATCTGCTTGCCTCTCTGTTGATTACACCTTCCTGATGGGTCTTTGAGTCAATGCTACCAACTCCATGTTAGTGTCATCTATATTTTCAAGAGGAAGTTCACCCCTAATTGACATTTGTTACAATAACTTAAGCCTTACTTCATGTCAACCACCCTTGGACTAGATCTGCGTCATTACATTCTGTCTCAAATCTTGATAACTGTTTCATGTCGTTTATGGGGGATACATCAAGGCCCTCCTACGACGGGTCACTTCCTATCAAAAACAACACATTATCTAGGAAGTTGACTTAGAAACTCTCTTTAGTGCCTTGAAGCTTTCATACCTCAATAACAAGTTTCCTCACTTTCGGTCAAAGGCTCTCATCATTGGCCTTCAACTAGAATATTTTGTGTGGTTTTTGACTTCAACTCATTTATTTTCACCACATAGATTATACTATAGTATCTTGAGGGCCATTATCATTATCGGTGGTTCCTCTCTCATTTGTTAACGATTTATATGATTGGTCGGTTATAAGATGATGTCTACCATGTTCGAATCCAACCCATTTATTCACATGGTTAGACTCACACTATTGAGTGATGAGGTGGAAGACCCCAAATCTAGTTTCATCCATCCGGGCTATGATTTCAGGGTTCATACAAGATCACAAAGTATGATGGCTATGATCATTCAAAAATGCATCCAAAATTTTTCAACCATTGTCATCAGTGGACATGACTTTGATTATTGTACATGTAAATTGGATTATATGCTGAGTATGGGTATGCCTACCTCATCGATGGTATCATGATGATAATGTATTGTAATAGATGATGATATCAACCAATCTACTCTTGATCCAGACCTTTCACATGGTAAATCACTTCATTCCTCAGCCATTGCTTCTGATTGTGTACTTTAGGGGGAAATATGTTACATGCCATTTTGTCGCATCTAATCAAATGGCTTGAAAATGGGATCAATCAACATTTAATGACACTTTGCATTCATCCCCTACAAAGCCTAGAACAATCTCTCTACAAAAAGTCCAAAAATTATGGGTTAAACAACTAAAAAGCCTATGTTTTGGACCCATCGCACTTTCCCTTCATGCAACCTTCATTGTTGCAAGCTGTATAGTGAAAAACTACACTGACCATTGGATGTTTCCTTCGTTGCAAGTGTGATGGCTCTTGAATTTTGGTAAAACAAAAAAAAAAATCGAATATTCGCTTTCCAGAAGCTTGCCGAGTGGTTTTAACCATTTACTATTAAATAAGATATCAAAATCCTATGCTTGAGGTCTTATGTCTTATCCCTAGACCTTATCCTTCCTCATATGTATATCTAAGTCCTATATTGGTAAATCCCAAACTACCCTATTTACCCTATAAATTCACTACCTCCCATAGAGTCTGGGTTGGATTTTGGATAATATTAGTTATTGCCTCATGATGTTTCTTTGTGCATAAGGATCCATTATACATCCATGCACTTGAGTTATGTTTGAAGGCTTGCTTTATGACAAAGGAAGGACAAAATAGTTGGGATACATTTACATAGTCAAGATCTGTAAAGGGTGGTAATCGCCCCTACTTTCATTAATACAAAAATTCTTTGTTTTCCTATACTCATGTCTCATTAATGCATATGAATTACAATGCTTTCTTGACTCTTTTCTTAGAGATATTAGTACATGATATTTTTATGTTGTAGTTCTGTTTCTTGTTTTAGTTGTCTTGCAGGTCCTATTTATAGCATTTGGAGTTGGAGCTAAAGCTTGCAAGCAAGGAGAAGAGGAGAAATTGCATTGGACTCTAGGTAGGTTTTTCCTCCATGTTCTAATTTCTCTAAGGAAAGAATTAGTCTTTTTGTCTCTATTGTTTCTAGATCAACCACTAGATCTAGGGAGTTCACTTTTGTTTGCAGAGGATAATTATCTTTCAAACACTACGTACTAGGCAAAACATATCTTAAAAATCATTATGCAACCTTGCGACCAAAATACAGAGTGTATCAAATTCTTGGTTGTTATGCATTTAAACCTATTGAAGCCCTGAAATTTGGGTCTACAACAAGGGGGATACCCGCCAGGTCCGGACCTTGGTTGGCAGCTCCTTTTCCATTTGGTATAGCGGGTCCAACTGGGGATATTGGACCATTTTGCCAATTCAAGTGTGTGTGTGTAGAATTTGATATTTCTGATCTAATAGTTCCTAATTAAGATGCTCTAATTCTAACTTTAATCTAATGACATGCTATTGTATTCTAATAAACAAAAATATCTAAGTCTATACTAACTTGGGATGTAATATTTTTTCTGTGCAATCTAAAATGATTTCAAATAACAATCGGTAATAAAGATTATTCAACTGTTAAAAGAAAATAATTCAATATGGACGAACCACTTCGCATAAAACGTTAGATGAAATAGTTGTGAAAAACATATTGCACAATAAGCTATTCATACATTAAGCATAAATAAATATCTATCACCGTACAAAAGTGCCAAATGATAACTCAAGCATTCACACATTAATATATAAACAACTGAACTTGAATATCACTTTAACACAGGAAATAGAAACAATTAAGAGATAGAAGTACCATTTATAACTAGTTCTACTCATGAGCTTCAAGCGATAACGATTTATCTCTTCTTAATCCAACATCCACCAAGAGTATAGAAGTGTAACATCAGTAGCAGATATCAAATGCAAAAATCAATAAATCCTATTCCATTCATTCATCAAAACCTCCTCGGAGGTTGCAAAAGTGCATGTTCTGAGGATAAGTTTTTGATAAATTTCCGGACCTTTCTCTAAATGCATGAGAAGGGTTTAAATACTACTAATTATATCTAAAAGTAACTATTTACAAAATTATAGGATACAGTTTAAATGACTGTCCTTTCTCTAGGCAAAAATAAAGCAAAACTATTTCTAAAATTAAATCTAGCATCTAACTATTTCTATATTTGCTCCTTAACGTCGCAAGCATTCAATATTTGCTTGAGAAGATTCGATTGACTGACTTCAGCCTTTAACTGTGCAGCAAAAACAGAATCAGCAAGAGCTGGCGCCATCTTTTTGGCAAAATTGATGATGCTTTTGAGAGTCACATACTGGATGTGTAATTTCACTAAATACTTTGAGGATATTTCTGACCATTCCCGCTGATTTTCAGACTCAATTTTTACCTTTTATCTTTAACATACTCTTTCCGAGTTTCTGGAGCATACAGGTAGCTGAGAAATTAGAATCTTTCCATTTCGAGAAGTTTTACCCAGCGATGCGATTAGGTGCTAATCGCGCATCGAAAACTACCTCCGTTTCTTGATCCGTCCTTCCTTGGTGCGATTTTCGCCTCTTGCGTGATTTCTTTTAATGGATGTAAAGTTGAAATCTTGTGAAAATAATGATTCCGAGAGCTCTTGACCCTGAGTCCTAAATTGTCTGTTCTTAATGTCAGTGTTGTCTAATATCCATTTAACCATATCTATGCAGGTGAGAATTTTTGGCCTTGCCGTTATCCGGTGTAAGAATGAACAGGCTAAATCTGCAACTAATGCCTCAGAAGAATTCTGTGAGCCCGCAATAGCCGTAAACTATGTTACCTTGGGGTTCTCTTCTTTAAGTAGATTATAAATGCCTTCCCAAGTGGAAATACCTGCGTCTCTGTTGCATACGGTGTTTGTGTACAAGGGCGCCATTTCTTTGTCTTCATACATCGAAGCCTTGCCTTTGTTCTCCATAGTATCCTGTATACTGCTTTGTACAACCTTTTGTTCTTGGTTCCCACAGTTTACAAGTGAGGTGAGAGTAATGATAAGAAACAGTGACGGGAAAGCTTTAAATGCCGAAGACATGCAAAAGTACACCACCTTACATGAACTGGCTCTTCGATAAACACAAAATCATATTTCTTTAACAACTCGCAACTACTTCATTAATTAGCATTAAAGCACATAACCAGGTCTCATTTTATGGAAAGAAGTTTTTCTTGAATAGTGAGCCAAAAGATTTTGCGATGGAGCGATTTTGCGATTTGTTTCACAATATCGCAGATCGCTGTATCGCATTATCGCAATGTCGTTCTATCCTGCTATCGCGATATTGCAATATTGCATAATCGCAATATCACATTTTCGTTGTATGTGCTCATTTCGTGTTAATGTATTTCTTACGAGGTGTGATTTTGTGATATGCGCCATCACATATTGGCGTTTTATGCGGCTTTCCAACGTAAGTGCGCTTTTAAGGCATGTGATGCGATGTTTGTTTATTCTTATCCAATTTCGCATTGCAATCTCACGATCTTAGATTTTGGCTTGTAAGAAGGCATCTTGTTATCCCTTTCACGATTCGACATTTCTTTAGGAGTGATTTTATCTTTCCTCATCATGAAACTTAAGCTTTTTAGAGTTTTCGAAGGTATTTTCCTAAGTTTATGATGGTAAGTTTTATTAAAAAGAAAATACAAGCACTAATTAATTTTTAAATTTTTTTTGACTAAGGGTCCCCACTTATTTAGTATTAGTAATAATACTCAATAAGAAGGGGGGTTGTTGGTGGCCACAACAATTGGCGATTCACTTGGAAGAACCAGTTATCTCTGTCTTTTTTTTGAATTTTCCAAACTTCCAAAACAGAAAATTTTCCAGAAAGTTAAACTTTATTATAGAAAGATAAAGTACATTATGCTTTAACATGTCAATGATATTTTGTTTCAACTATTTTTCAATTTTGATTATTTGCTTCCTCAAGCTAGTCCTTGTATTTACATCAGTCATTACTTGGTTTATAAAGATAAAACAAATCCTTCTCTGTAAACCAGTTTTAAATATGCTCATTTGTCATAGGTAGAGCCTTTGCTGCCATCAGGTGTTCATGGCCTCGATAGGGTTACCTGTTACCCAGAAATGATATTGTATCCTACTTAAAGAGACCTACAATTCCCAAAGAAGAATCCACATCTACACTTATTGCTTTGATTTTATTTTACTCTTAAAGAATAATGTCTTGGTTTGATAGCCAATTTATGACACAGTCATTCACTTGATTTATAACTCTGCTGAACAAGCTGGCTCGTGATGAGACCCCTTGCCTTTTGATTGCAACAATCTTGAGTCATTGCCCTGTTGTGGTATGCAGTATTGGCAAAGTAAGTAAGTTACAATATCTGTGATTATGATAAGATGGCTCGTGATGAGACCTCCCACTCTTTAAGATAAAGTGTATCCTTGGATTGTTCCTCTGAAAATTGTGATTTCCTTAGTAGGGAGGAAGTCATTGTTTCCTTAAGAGAGCTCTGGACGACAATAGTAGAGTTTTCAGAAAGAGCTGTTCTACATAGAATCTTTATTTTGTTATTGATACCTTTCATTGCACTGATATAAAACAATTTCTCATTAAAGGTTGTTTTCATCAAATTTTATGAAGTTGAAACTAGTATCATATCTAGGCTAGAGTCTTTAATTGTATCTTTCAATAATAAAGATCAATTTTCCAAAAGCTTTGCTATTTATACAAGCGAAAAATCAAAATTTGAAAGAGAATTGGTGTCTTTTTCGTAAATCCCTAATGTAACCATTCACAACTGGTTTTATGAAAATAAAAATCTAATCTACAAAATAGAAGAATGATCTTCTAAGGAAAATATTTCTTGAGAATTTGACCATTAACAGGTAAAGAATCTCTCTTTCCTGTTAAGTCCTGCAACAGGAAAGTGGACAAACCTATGACTTCTATGATTTGGAAAGGGCCAAGCCACATTCGTTGAAATTTTGTATGTTTCCCTTTTTCCTCATGAGCCTTGTCCCATTTTAAAACTAGATCTCCCATCTGGAAATCTTTTATGGTCATTATGTTTGAATGAAAAGAGGATTTCGCTAATGCTTGGTGGTGAGCGTGAGTTCATTTGGCCTGCTCTCGTTGTTCTTATAACTTAATTATTTCCATTTGCCTTAGCTGTAAGGAGGAAGTTGGTACTTCATCAATATATTGAACTAAAGACAAAGAGGGGATTGCTAAATGAGTCGGAAGAGCCACTTCTTTTCCATAAACTAAATTGAATGGAGAAGTGCCGATGGAGACTTTTTGCGTTATTTGATCTGCCCATAAAGCATATATTAAAGACTTATGCCAATTTTTATGATTTTGGTCAACTGTTTGTTTGATAATCCTAATTAGGTTTTTATTTGTAGATTCAGCTAACCCATTTCCCTGAGGGTAATAATTGGCAGAATATTTAAGTTTGAAACCTCTTTTGAGTGCAAATTCAGTCATTGCATTTCCAGAAAAGTATGATGCATTATCAAACATTAAAGTGGAAGGCAACCCAAACCTGGTGATTATAAATTGATCTATGAACTCAATGGTATGTTCAGCATTAGCCATCTTGAGTGGAACTGCTTCTACCCATTTAGTAAAGTAATCTATTGCTGTAAGGATATATCTATGCTACTTAGAAGAGTGAGGAACGATCTCACCTATTATGTCCAATCCCCACTGATTAAAAGGTTGGTCAATGTTGACTGGCTGTAGTGGCAAGGATGGTTTCTTTTGTCTTCCGGTAGCGGTTTGGCAGATTTGACATTTCCTCACGTAATTGTGCGAGTCTTTGAATAATGTGGGGTAGTGCGCGTAATATTTTATGTGCAATAACATCTCCATCATAATGTCCGCCTACTGGCCCATCGTGGAGTTCCTACAAAACTTTTTTAGCTTCAGATTCCTCAAGACATCTAAGGAGAACATAATCATAATTTATTCTAAAAAGAATATCATTCAGGAGCTGATATTGTTTAGCTTTCAACCTTAGAGCTCTTTTCTTGGTATGATTGAGGTGTGAAGGAGCATATCCATTCTTTAGATAATAAATGATATCGGCATATAATGACTCATTATCGTTTAGGCTTACCTCATACATTTGTATGTCTACAGATGGAATTTCAGATAAAAGCGATGCTCCGACCAGCATTTTGCAAAAGCCTTGACCTTTTACAATACTTGTTGGTTTGATTTCTACATCATATTCCTGTAAGGCAATAACCCAATTGGCTCTTTTCTCACCCACCTCTTTTTGTACTAAAAGATTTCTGACTGCTGGAAACGGTACAATGATTTTTGTATGGCTTTTGAGTAGAAAGGGTCTGGAATATTTAATTGCTTTGAAAACAGTGTAAGCCTGTTTCTCCACATTTGAATAATTTAATTCAGCTCCCTATAAATTTGAACTAAAGAAAGCAATCAGAGCTTATGCTTTTTCTTGTTTAGCTTGAGTGAGTATCGCTGCATATGATCTGTCAGATGAAAATGTATATAAAATAAAAGGCTCTGAAAAATTTGGAGTTGCTAAAGATGGATCATTAACAATTGCTTGTTTGATCAGATTGAATGCTTCATATTCATCTTGGCCCCATTTGAAGTTTGAGTTATTTTTTATCATTGCTTGTAAAGGAGACATGATTCTTGAAAAAATTGGAACAAATCTCTTTACAAAGTTGATCTGACCAAGGAAAGATTACATGGCTTTTTTGTTGTGAGGTAGGAATACTTCAGAAATCTCTTTGATTCTGCTAGGATCAATGTGAATTCTAGATTTTGACACTATGAATCTTAGAAATTTTCCTTCACTTAATGCGAAAAAGGATTTTTTTGGATTAAGTGAAATTCCATACCTTAAACAACGTTGGAAGATTTGTTTTAAATCTCTAAGATGGTTGCTTCGTTTCTTGGAATAGACAGTTATATAGTCCAAATAGATTACCATAGATTCATTAACTAAACCTTTGAATGCGATGTCCATGGCTCTATAAAATGTGGCACCAGCATTGATTAGACCAAAGGGCATCTTTTGATATGCATAGGTGCCCCATTTGGTTCTAAATGCGGTTTTTAATTGATGATCAGGATGTACCAACACTTGATTGTATCCTGAAAATCCATCCTGAAAAGACATTAATTCTGACCCAGCGACTGCCTGCAATATTTGTTCCATGGGAGGCAAAGGAAAATTATCCATTTGACAGGCTTTATTAAGATTTCGAAAGTCAATATAGATTCTGATATCTCCATTTTTCTTTCTAATGGCAACCATATTTGAAACCCATTTGGAATGTCGGACATGAAAGATTATTTTGGATTTCAATAACTTGTTGAGTTTAGATTTGATTTGGTTTTCTAAATTGGGATGGATTTTTCTCAACTTTTGTTGAACTGGTTTTTCATCATCTATCATTGGAATAGTATGTTGGATGATGGAAGTGTCATACGTTTTAAGTTCATCATAGTTCCAAGCAAAAACATTTTTGTATTGTTTCAAAAGACAAATGTATGCTAATTTTTCTTCAGGAGTTAGGCCAAGGCCTAGATTGATGTTCTGTGGTTTGGTATCAATCCCTGGATTTACTAATTCGTAGTTCATAGTTGAACTTTGGAGTTTCGAATTGGTAGATCTTTTAAACCGATCTTTCAAAATCATAAAGGTCTTCTAGTTTGACTACTGACTTAGGTAAAGCATTGTTAGTGCTATCTTGTTGCAATTGTCAGTGATGTTGGTCTTTGTCAATTATTTGATTGGTGTAGGATACTTCAGATGTGAGAAAACTCACGATATCAGGATCATCGTTGAAAATTATCCAATTTGTGATGTTATTAGGAATATAAGGTCTAAAGATTAATTCTATTGAGAATCTATCTGGACTAAAATCTTCTGAAGGGATAAGTTTGGAAGCTACGTTAGCTAAAAGGTTTGCACTTGCATTCTGGAGTCTGGGAATTGATGAAATATTAAATGCTATAAAGTGTTTAGTCAGATCTTGAACTAAATATTGGTAATATTTTAAATGACCTGATAAACAATGTATAGTGTTACGTACCTGTCTGACTACAATTTCAGAATCCCCGAAAACTTGAAGGTATTTGACGTCTAATCCAATTTCTTTGTACAACCCTTGGACTAAAGCCTCATATTCTGTAGTATTGTTGGTGCAATCAAATTCGAGCCTACAAGTTAACATAGTTTTATCTCCTTCTGGACTAAATAGCACGCATCCTGCTCCTGCTCCTTTGTTAAATATAGAACCATCAAAAAATAATTTCCAAAATAAAGATTTATTTACAGGACTATCTAAAAAATTAATACATTTATAACTATCTGTTTGAGAAAAAATTTCGACTTGAGATAAAACAAAATGTTTTAAGTAAGGTGACATATGAGCATTAAAATTTCCTAGGAAATAATCTATTGAGTAATTGCCAATAATGCTATTGTTATATGCTACTAGTTCATTCTCCCCCTCTAGCTCTGTTACTATGTATTTCTGATGTCTTTCTCGTTCAACTTTTATTTGATTAGGCTTACCATTGTAGGGGAGCCACATGTGCGACTAGTCAGTTGCAAAGTATCCATGAAGTTTTCTGACCAATCTCTGCTAAGAATTAAGCCATAAAATTTTGGAATATCAGCAATTAAGATGTCGATAACTTGACATACCTTTGGGTTGGATGACAACCTTATGGTAACTTGATTTAATTCGCCAATCACTTCGACTTGCGATCGATCTAGCTGGACTATGTGTACAATAGATTTTTGTGGTTGAACGTTCAATTTTGTACATATTGATTTTGGTAAAATATTTGATGAAGCTCCCGAATCTACTAAGCAATTATGCACATTTTTATTAAAAATTTCATAAGTAAGAAGAAACAGGGGAGTATGAGATCTCAATATTCCTCCAATTAATGCGACGTCATTTGGATCAACTTTGTTAATCACATTAGTCAGAGGTCTTCCTATGTCATGGGAAGCTTGAGAAATTACAGCGGCAGGCAAAGGTACAACTGGCACATCATGTAACCCTTTCAAAAGTATCTTTTGCTGGTGTTTTAACTTACTCAATTCGTAAAGAGTGATGTTGGCCCTAGTCTTTTTCATATCTTCTATAATATTGTACTCCATTTTATCCGAAATGATCAGCGTTTTAGATGGAGTAGATGAAAATAATTCATATGGATGAACCACTTCGCATAAAAAGTTAGACAAAACAGTTATGAAAAACATATCACATAATAAGCTATTCATACATTAAGCATAAATAAATAGCTATCACTGTACAAAAGTGCCAAATGATAACTCAAGTATTCACGCATTAATATATAAACAACTGAACTTGAATATCACTTTAACACAGGAAATAGAAATAGTTAAGAGATAGAAGTACCATTTATAACTAGTTCTACTCATGAGCTTCAAGCGGATAACGATTTTATCTCTTCTTAATCCAACATCTACTAAGAGTACAGAAGTGCAACATCAGTAGCAGATATCAAATGCAAAAATCAATAAATCCTATTCCATTCATTCATCAAAACCTCCTCGGAGGGTGCAAAAGTGCATGTTCTGAGGATAAGTTTTTGATAAATTTCTGGACCTTTCTCTAAATGCATGAGAAGGGTTTAAATACTACTAATTATATCTAAAAATAACTATTTAAAAAATTATAGGATACGATTTAAATGACCGTCCTTTCTCTAGGCAAAAATAAAGCAAAACTATTTCTAAAATTAAATCTAACATCTAACTATTTCTGTATTTTCTCCTTAACGTCGCAAGCATTTTGTATTTTCTTGAGAAGAGTCAGTTGACCGACTTCAGCCTTTAACTATGCTGCAAAAACAGAATCAACAAGAGCTGGTGCCATCTTTTCGGCAGAATTGATGATGCTTTTGAGAGTCACATACTGGATGTGTAATTTCACTAAATACTTTGAGGATATTTTTGACCATTCCTGCTGATTTTCGAACTCAAGTTTTACCTTTTATCTTTAACATACTCTTTCCGAGTTTCTGGAGCATATAGGTAGCTAAGCAATTAGAAGCTTTCCATTTTGAGAAGTTTTACCCAGTGATGCGCTTAGGCGCTAATTGCGCACCGGAAACTGCCTCCGTTTCTTGATCCGGGCTTCCTTGGTGCGATTTTCGCCTCTTGCATGCTTTCTTTTAGCGGATGTAAAGTTGAAATCTTGTGAAAAGAATGATTCCGAGAGATCTTGACCCTGAGTCCTAAATTGTCTGTTCTTAATTTCAGTGCTGTCCAGTATCCATTTAACCATATCTGCGCAGGGGAGAATTTTGGGCCTTGTCGCTATCCGGTGCAAGAATGAACAGGCTAAATCTACAACTGATGCCTCAGAAGAATTCTGTGAGCCCGCAGTAGTCGTAAACTCTGTTACCTTGGAGTTCTCTTCCTTAAGTAGATTATAAATGCCTTCCTAAGTGGAAATACCCACGTCTCTGTTGCATACAGTGTCTGTGTACAAGGGCACCATTCTTTGCCTTCAGACATCAGAGCCTTGCCTTTCTTCTCCATCGTATCCTGTATATTGCTTTGTACAACCTTTTGTTCTTTGTTCCTGCAGTTTACAAGTGAGGTGAGAGTAATGATAAGAAAAAGTGATGGGAAAGCTTTAAATGCCAAAGACATGCAAAAGTACACCACCTTACGTGAACTGGCTCTTCGATAAACACAAAATCATATTTCTTTAACAACTGGCAACTACTTCATTAATTAGCATTAAAGCACATAACCAGGTCTCGTTTTATGGAAAGAAGTTTTTCTTGAATAGTGAGCCAAAAGATTTTGCGATGGAGCGATTTTGCGATTTGCTTCGCAATATCGCAGATGGCTGTATTGCATTATTGCAAGATTGCAATATCGCAATGTCGTTCTATCTCGTTATTGTGATATCGCAATATCGCATAATCGCAATATCACATTTTCGTTGTATGTGCTCATTTCGTGTTAATGTATTTCTTGTGAGGTGCGATTTTGCGATATGCGCCATCGCATATCGACGTTTTATGCGGCTTTCCATCGTAAGTGTGCTTTTAAGGCATGTGATGCGATGTTTGTTTATTCTTATGCAATTTCACATCGCAATCTCGCGATCTTAGATTTTGGCTTGTAAGAAGGCATCTTGTTATCCCTTTCGCGATGCGACATTTCTTTAGGAGTGATTTTATCTTTCCTCATCATGAAACTTAAGCTTTTTAGAGTTTTCAAAGGTATTTTCCTCAGTTTATGATGGTAAGTTTTATTAAAAAGAAAATACAAGCACTAATTCATTTTTATTTATTTTTTACTAAGGGTCCCCACTTATTTAGTATTAGTAATAATACTCAATAAGAAGGGGGGTTGTTGGTGGCCACAACAAAACCCAACCCATGAAAAACCCAAACAAGCCCCACAAAGAGGAAAAAAACAAGCCAGGAAAAGTAATTAACATTTTTTGGATGAATTTTTGGGTATGTTGGTTAATTCAGGATGAATTAGTGTAACATTGAATGTTTTTCATCCCTTTAGTGTACCCACAGTAGGAAAATAATCTCTTGGAATATTAGGGGTGTCATATGCAAAGGAAAGCAGAGGCTTCTAATGAGAAACAAAGCTCTGAAATCCTACAATAATGATGATACATGAAACTAAAACTTCAAGTGAGACTATAACCAATATGATTAGCCAATGGAGAAGAAGTTTCCAAAGAATAGAAATTCTTGCTCAATGTTCATTTGGGGGCCTCACTATAATAGGGAGTGACTAAGATATCCATATTCTCAATATGACT
The DNA here is from genome assembly GCA_000404065.3 of Pinus taeda. Lineage (NCBI taxonomy): Eukaryota > Viridiplantae > Streptophyta > Pinopsida > Pinales > Pinaceae > Pinus > Pinus taeda. The sequence goes on from APFE030176332.1 coordinate 18,791, forward strand.
CCTTTTGTATCCTTTCAATTCAATTCCAACCTATTGTTTCTCTGGAATCATGTTTCCTCTTCAATGTCTATAGACCCCATGCTACCAAAGATACACCTCTATTCCTTCATTTCATCATCATTACTCGTAGTTTCCTTTCCTCCTCCCTTTGGATTCTTGGAGGATATTTCAACATAATCAAGTCCATAAATGAGAAGAACAAATATGTTAGGAGGTTGGACGTGGATTCACTCCTTTTCCAGGACACAATCACAATGTCACAACCTTTTGACATAGAAACTAAAAATGGAATCTTCACTTGAAATAACAGGATGGGAGGAGCCTAGTAGGTGTCCTCAAAATTAGATTTCTTCTTTCTATTATAATATATATTACAATGGAATCTATTTTTGGAGGCCTCCATCCTCCCAAGCCATGGCTCTGGCCATTGGCTAATCTGTTTGAATGTAGATATGAAAACTTGGCATCGCAATTGACATTTTTTTTGGAAACGTTATGGATTTGCCACTTGGATTTATAAGTTAATATATAACAATGATGGGATGAGCCAATAATAGAAAAAGGATCAACAATTTTTACTCTCAACAATAAAATCAAGAACATAAAATGCATACAAAAGGAATGGAATAAGGACAACTTTAGAAACATCATGGAACAAAAGTGCATACTAGAAAATAAAATGGAAGCAATCCAACAGAAAACCATTCTCAATGGTAGATCAGAGGCTATAATCAAGGAAGAAGCATTTGCACTCATTAAAACAGAGAAGCAAAGAAATAAAGAAGAAATCTTATGGCAAAAATAATCCAGAATACATTGGATTAAAGAAGGGGAAAAGAACACTACATTTTTTCCATAACTAAATGATCCATCATAGACATCAAAACTACATCTATTCTATAAAGAATACTACAGGAGAAAACTTTCGATCCCATGAGGAGATATCCTATGAACTAAATGAATTCTTTCAAAATAATCTCTCGAAACCACTAACTAATCGGTCAAAGGAATCTCAACACATACTCCAACACATTCCTAATCTAATCACTACAAAATAGAGTGAAGCCTTGCTCAAAGTCATCTCCTTGAACAAAGTGGAAGCCACAATTAAAAACATCACTAGTAATAAATCACTTGAACCAAATGGATCCACCATCAAATTATTTTAGGCATGCTGGTTAATCATTGGGCATGATTTCTAGTAGGAAATGGAAGAATCACGCTAGTCAAGAACCATATTCAAAGATTTCAATCCCATGTTCCTAACATTGGTTCCAAAGAAAGAAGAGGTAGAGGATTTGAATGGCTATAGGCTAATATCCTTGTGCAATGTAATTTACAAAATTATCACTAAAACTATTGCAAACAAGATCAAGTCGTTCCTTCCAATCCTGATCTCTTTGGAACATACATGCTTTGTTGAAGGGAGGAAAATCTTGGATGGAATTATGTTGCTCCACAAAGTCACCCACTCCCTAAAAATTCCAAATAAGCCTAGGATAATGCTTAATCTTAACCTTTATAAAGCTTTTGATAAGATAAACTAGAATATTTTAAGAAACATCCTTAGAAATTTTGGCTTCTTTAATGAGTGGGTAGAATGGATCAATAATCTTCTCTCATCAACCTCTTTCTTAATCCTAGTCAATGGATCTCTCACTACACCATTCTCATCATCCTAGGGGATATGGAAATGGGACCCACTTTTTCCATTCCTCTTCATCGTTGTAGTGGAAGGGCTAGGTCGCTCCCTAAAATATACAACTATAGAGAAAATGCTTTAGGGTATTTGGATATTTAGATAAGATCATCTACTCACACATCAATAATTTGTAGATGACATGATAGGCACAAGCATTCCAATACTTCATTAAGCACAAAAATTCTCAAAAATCTTGGATTAGTTCTCTTTGGCCTTAGGATTGGACATCAATAAAATACCAAATCTCAGGTCTATTTCTTAAACACTCCCTCGGTTGTCCATAGACACATAGATCATATATTTGGCTTCCAAATTTGTAAAATTCCCTCAAAATACCTTGGAGCCCTTCTTTGGGGTTAGTTCCCTTAAATGGGGCCTATGGGAAGAATTAATAACCAAGCTCAGTAAAAAATTGTTAGGATGGGAATTTAGATCTCTTAATATAGCGATTCGACTTGTACTCCTTAAAGCTATACTACTAGAGCTCCCTACATCTCTTTGTTTGAAAATGATGGCCCCAACTTCGATTTCAAATGAGATTCATTATATCCAAAGATATTTCCTTTGGGGAGGTACACGCTTGGAAAATAATGGTCTCTAGTGGAATGGGATAAGATCTATCGGCAAAAGCTAAAAGGAGGACTTGGGTTGTGAGATCCTCAAATTATAGAAACAATTCAAGGAGCCAAAATTTGGTGGCATTGGTTACAAGGAGGCCTTGAATTATGGAAAAGAATCTGGCACTGAAAATATGCCCCGCAAACTCTAATAAATGTCCTCATATGAATTCATATTATAGCCTGAGTTTCATCTTTATGGACCTTGGAAAAAAGCGCCACGAGTCGGATCCAACAACATTGTTTTTAGGAAGTCAAAGATGGTTAAACAACTTTATTCTAGCACAAATCCTAGCACAAGTTCCCCAAACTTGGTGACCAACAACATCTTGACATATTGAGAATAGAGATGACAACTTAAGACTCAAGGTATAACCTAGATCACTAGCTATTTGGTTCAATCTGATCCTAGTTTGAGATGGCACCATTGGATTCCCTCAGAGGTATAGCATCCCAAGCCAAACCTTGATACTTGGAAAAATTTCTAGATCAACCTTCATAAAAGACGTATCCTCTTCTCACACTCTCTAAATAAACCATGGAGGGGGTACTCATCTAAAGGTATATTTTATATGAATGAGTATTACCACCTTGAGGCAAGGCACCAAATATTATAGACAAAGGAAATATGGACCAAAATATAGAAAACAAAAAAATTGGACTAAAGTCTCCTTTTTTTCTATGGATTTTGATGAAAAACAAGCCCTAACTTGGGACAATGTCTAGAAGTGTACTTACCAAGGGGCATATTTTTATTCGTTATTCCTGTTACATCCTGAAGATATAGAGAATATCCTTAATAGTTGCATATTTTTGAAAAATCTATGGTCTAAACACAAGGAAAAAATTACTCTTTCTGATAGAGGCCACTCAAACATCTTCATTGCTATTATATGTCAATGCTCCTAGGTTTTCATGAACCTAATATTAAATTGAATTATGATCTCTTTCCCCTAGGGTGCTTCTTTACACACTTTGTAAAGAGCGTAATGGAAGAATCTTCAAGGGCTCTTCACTTCCCTCTAAATCCCCCTAGAACTCCTTCATATCTAACATCAAGGAGTTTTTCCTTTCTCTCGCTTGGTCTCCTAAGGATTGGCAAGCATCTAGTAGAAAAGAAAGAATCCTTCTATGTTGGTTCCCTTCTCCCTCCCATTCTCCATCCTCCCCTCTTCCCTCTACTCCCCTGCACCACTCTATTATCCCTTTGGCCTGGTTTCCCCCTTCGCTTTCCTTCCATAAGCTAAATTTTGGTGGCACGTTAAAAGGAAATCTCGTCCCATTGGGATATGGAGGTATCATATGATATTATGAAGGCCATCCCATCTACATATATATTGGAACTTTTGGAATCGATAGTGACAATGTGGTGGAGCTCATGGCTCTCATTACTGGGCTTAAAACAACTCACTCCCGAGGAATAATCAAGATTTTAGTTGAAGGAGACTCCCAGCTCATTATGAATATGCTCCAAAAAATCCAAAATGGGTCCTTGATTCAGAAAGTCTCTACAAATTGGCGCTTTGAAGCATTTCTTAGCTAGATATCCACTCTTATTTGTAGGATCCTGATGATTATTCCTTAACCAGATAACCAAACTTATCCCTAGGATCCTTATGATTTTTGCTACCCATGTCCAATGGTCTAGAAATAAAATTATGATCTTGTGCTTAATTATTGGTGCCTTGAATTTCCTGTCTCATATCCTCCTACTGGATTTTTCTTTTTTATTCTCCTCTCAAGAAAATGTGTTGGCGATGTGTTCAGAACATACTCTTCTTACCTTGGATAGGGCAATTACCGATAAAAGGGGGGGGGGGGGGGGGGGGCGCGATTTCCGCCATCCTACCTAACCAATAGACTAGGGGACATGACAACATGCCCTCGTGATATTTGGAATAGCCTAGCATTGGATCATGCCAACCACCACTCTACATAACATGCAACAAACCCTCAATGTAATGGCAATTTCCTAAGTGGTCATTCATTTTCTCACTCATGTTTTCCAACAAAGGATGCATTTATTGATGGCCTTGGGGTCTACAATTTAGTTTACTACTAGCTTTATTTCCCTCGACTTAATTCATTATCATGAATGTGTGCAATAATCCATTTAATCCTTGCTTAATTATTTAAATGTGTAGCAATTTTGAATATTACAATTTCATAATGCTACCTCGTGATCAACTTCATTTTCTCCTAGGAAAACAAGGATTAATCAACATCATCTCTTACTAAACTCTTTGTTTGTTTTAAAACACATAATTATTAATGGTTAAGTGTAATAACGTGACTAACCAACCCTACCACCATGCCATGCATGATTATAATAATGTTTGTCCCAAACACATTTCCTCGCGAAGAGGAATTATCACCTATACCATGGACATGTTTATACGTTTAGTCATTCTGGTAAAAAGGATGGTCCATAAACATTGGAAACTCATGATCATGATTATAACAACAATCCTATGTGATATGGAACGATACCATGTGGCTATTGGGAATGTGGCACGCTAGTCATTGGCTTTCCCATGTGATATGTCAATTGGGAATGACTGGGATATTTCAAGGAGATCCAATGGTGTAATATTTCTTGAAAGTAGATAGCGTTACTACCCCTCACCTTGCCTGGTCTCCTCCATAATTTGCATTGTTTGAGTTTAGTAGCCAGGTGCTTTGCAAGTTCCATGAGGGTTTTTCTTGATCCTAGCTTTTCTTTTACCCATAATCTTCAATGCCTTACTCTACTCCTACCTTGAAAGCTTGTATTCATTTCCCTTCATCAAAAACTTGATTTTGTTATGCATTAAGGTGGTTTTTTGGAAATTGCTTATCCACTCAGTGGATGATATGAAAATGGAGAATCTTTATAGGTAACAGTCACTCCTTAACTTTACACAGGGTTGACAAAATATTGATTCCTTCCTTGAAATTATTTAGGGTTTGAGAGATTAACTAATTGGCTAAGTTTTTGTGTAGGTCTAAGAAGATTTGAAGGGACTTTAACCTTTTCCCCATCGAACCAAGGCTTAACCATCTCTGATAATGAGATTCTTATTTCTCATTGCTAAAAGATTGTTGGGAAAAATACTAGAGGGGGGGGGGGGGGGGGGGGGGTTGAATCAGTAGTTAAATTTTATCTTTTCTTACTCATATTTATGTATGCGAATTTATTGAATGAAACTTGAATATGTATGTGACTGTTATGCAGACAACTAGCGTATATCTAGTAAACCTACTTTTAAGTTAATTCATCGTCTATTCAACTTGTACCAATGTATCAATACCTCATTAAGCATTAATTAAACAGTAACAATGTGTAGTAAGAACAAAATAAACCACCACACATAAGAAACACATCAACACACATGAACACCAATATTTTTTGGTGCAAACCCAATGTGGGAAAAAATTGCCGCTACTCTCATCTTTTTCTTCTTTTATTATTAAGAAAAACTTCTTACAATTTTGTAGTGTCGCAGACTCATACCAGCACACAGGAACCCACAAGAAGGGAGCTCCAACCCCCTAATCTGATTTACAAACTACCACTAGTAGGAATATTCAACTTCCTCATTGAAGGATCCAACTGTCAACAACTCTGTGGACCATGTTTCATAAATTTTCATACTGGATCCACTTGATACAAACATCACAACTTGTAGGCCACTTTTCATCAAATTTTTAGACTGCACCCACTACCATTATTTAAGCCCAATACCAAATATAAAAACTAAAATTGATTACTTCAGCAAATCACTCATTCGTTAAACCAACTGAATCAACCAATCATTGAATCAACTTATAACCAAATCAATCAACTTATTCTCAAACAACCAAGAAGTCAGATCACTGTAACTAGAATACCAATACTGAACCAAAACACTGCATCAACTCACTGAATCAATATGAAAACCTTGATCAATAAAATATCAGAATGCATACGCTACTTTACTTTAGCAACCTCGTGTATATACATGACTTCCTTGAAGCGTACATGCATACATATCTCAAAATATTAAGCCATGAAAATGAACCAATGTCATTTTGAAACATACACTGCGTTACACCTTGAACCACCGAATTATTCTAAAATAATCACAGAACCATCACAGATCTTCAATAACATGTAGCTAGAAACATCATCGCTCTTCAATCAATCAATTCAACTTCAAACATCAATGTTAAACCCAAATCATCAAGTAAGACTTCATTGACAGACAACAAAAACACAAGAAGACTGATTAGATAGATCAGACATCTTTTTCAACAAAACCTTAGCTTATATACGTGCTTTCCATAAAACATTTCCATGTGTATACGTGCTCTTTAGGAATCAAACCCGCATATAGATCTGAATAGATACATGACTTACCAACATTAAACTCGTGTATGTACGCACCTTTTAGGTTATCAAACCTACGTACAGTTCTACAATTTTTGATGAATAGCTTTGTTGCACATAAGATGTTCAGAACAAACCCATCTCTCGGCATACATAATAAAACATGCATCAAACATAAATATTACAGATCAAATCAATCTACTATCAATATAGTCATTTCCAATCTATTGGATTTGGTCCATCATCAAATTCTTAGGTGCATAATTAGTTTCAAATCAAACAAATCTATTAATAGCCCATTACATGCACACTTTCTTTAGATCTAACTATTCATGAAATGTTTGTCACTTGCAGACCCAAGTACTTTGATCTTCATATCCTTATATATATTAGCCCTTATCCAATACCACAGGCCAAAACCACACTACTGCCGATGGTATTCTTTGACGGGATCAAATATTCATTGTTGGGCTTAATACCATGGGTCAATACTATAGTAAAGACCCTTAGTATTTAGAATACCATGGTGCGGAAATTCTACGCTCCTTTTCTTCTTCATACTTGTGTATGTGCACGAGTTTACTTCACAGAACCTGCTTATATTTCTTGAAACTTCATCTTTATCATTCATTTGTCTCTAAACTTCTATTCCTTTGACCAAACTCTTTGTGAGATGCAAACACATCCTATTGACGTCTTCATCAAGTAGGTTACCATCAAAAGAAAACTCATCAAGTAGGTTTCCGTCAAGGACAACACATTAGTCATAATGCTAACAATCTCTCCCTTTGGACTTCATGGAAACCACTTTGGTGTTTGGTCACCACTACCTATAAATACATGTAAAAATCATCAAGCTAAGCATCAAGCTTTTCAAACACCAAGTTACTCTCCTCCTTTGTCATTAAGGGAAAAGGGATAACCAATGTTGAATGAAGGCTTCTCTCCCTCTGTTGACATAAGCATTGTAATTTTGATCTGCTGAGAATGAATTCTGAGTACTAACCATGCTTCCCCTGAGCACATGGTGAATTTTCTGAAAGATTTACAATGAAGTACATGACTCTATGACTTAACTGAATATGATGTTTCCTATCAACAAGGACTCAAACTTACATCAATCACCCAATCATAGTGGGTTTACATATTTGAATTCATTATTGCATCAACCACCCAATCACAGTGGGATTACATATTTGACTCATCATTACATCACATGCCTAAAAAGATTAGATTACATGACTTGACCATAATATTCCATTCATGATTGAATATTACAACTATGACATCATAGGTCTTTACATGACCTTTACATCAAGAGACATATATGGCGTTTATAACCAATATCAAAGACCTCAATAAGACCATGATAGTCATCAGAAACTATCATACACAATTCAACAACATGCATATCAACTTGTGACCAAGTATGCAACATCAACATGTAGAGGTCAACTATCAACTCATCCTCCTGACCTCATCAAGGTCAACTTTCTCTTTCCCTTAGTAGGAAGAGCATCAATCCATGTTCAACAAAGCATATAAATATATCTTTTCATGCATCAATTAATATATGTGAGATGTCATCATAGGGAAAAATAACATCATTCCTTAACATTATCTATATGTGACTAAGTCTCCAAGTATCATTTAGCATATGTCTTCATGAAACCTGTAGTGACATCATTCTCTTGGCCCATTTTCTTCATGCAATGAGAACTATCACACCAACATCATCATGCAACTTAAGTAATCATCCATAAGAGCTAGCTAACCCATCTCCTTGATACCATCAAGAGAAAAAATCCTGAAACAATATACTATGTGTAGCATATTATGTACATGTGAGAGCCAAACACTATAGGAATCATCACATATAACAACACCATATGCAACTTATGCATCTTTCGAGGAATTGTGACATCAGCATAAATTAATGAGTGACACTTATCATCATCAAATAATGAGGTTTATACTCAAGCTCTGATTATCTCCTTGAACTCATGTAAGAAACATAACATATGTACCATACACATCATCAAAAGAATTGTCCATAATCATAAATCTTATCAGTAGCATCATAAAAACTAAGTGGATCAAGCAATATATAAGTATCATCCATGATTTTATCATAGGAAACCCATGACCGCAACATAGCACGACACATGATTCAACAAATTCATCAACATGAGCATTTTCAATAGCATCCTTAATATAAGCATCATTATGTACCAAGGAATTCTAAAGAAGTCATAATGCCAACAATATATTATTAGAAGCATAGCAAATTATCCCTCTCGAACTTGTGCCAACTGTTCACTGTTAGATCTGATCATATCATCTCTATATCAGTAAGGAAATCAAATTGTCTTCATCAACCACTTATAAATATCATCAACAGACTATAACCATAATTCATTAGAACAAGTAAACAAAATAATAATTGTTTGAAGCATATCAAATCCTTTTCCCCAGTTTGTCCCACTGTTTATTCATCATAGAAAAGAATACACGACTATTTAGATCATAACTCACGTATATACATAATTTGTCTTTATAGGATTCATGTACAGAAAGTAAAATACTGAAACTTCACAACTTCAGCTCCCCCTGAGCCTGTATTATATGTACCTATTCACCGTTACTACACCAAATGCACTATCAATAATATAAGGAACATTAATATCAAAACAATCATGAAAGTCATCATCAAGACAAAACATGTATTACTCCCCCCGAGATTATACATCAATTATCTTGAGGACTTGATAATCATCTTATGTTCTTATGAGGTCATGTACCTCACATCACTTCTGTAGTCATTGTGAGAAGTAAGCTTGAAGAATCCATGGACTGCAGTAGGTTCAATCTTCCCTACATTTCTAACTGATGTTCCTTCTTCCTCCAAATCTGTTTGCACATTTTACCCATGTGTTGGAACTTATCCCATCTCCTGGTTCTATTCTGCATGCTAGACCTGCAATAAATGGCCTTATGCCCAAATGATTTACAAGAAAAGAAATATCCATAAAACCATCCTTTATGCCTAGGAATTGATCTTGTTGTGAAGAGGCTATTTGCTTGAGGTTGAAACAATTTTATTCTGTAACTGGTTGCAACATGTGCGAAGTTATGGAAAATAAAACATTCAACATTCTTGTATAGAGAATAGAATTGATTGTTACTTCTATAGTTAGGAGAAAATGATTTCCTTTGAATATTTTCTCTCTTTCGTTGTTGGATTGGTTGACTTTCCACTTATTTATCTGGCTTTTAAGAATTTTCTTTGATAACCTTATTATTGCTTGCACAAGCTTGTGAACTAACTTCTCCTTTTTCATTTTCAAGAAATCCAAGACCATATTTGATGGAGGGAGACATTTGATTGCTAAGGATATTGTCCAATATCTTTGAGCTATCTTGAAATCTCAATTTCTTATCCTTTTCTACTAACTTACCTTCTAGAATCCTTACCTCAATCAATTTTTTGTTGAAGAAAGTGTAACTAGGTTCAGTCTTCATAATGACATGTAATTATGATTGATGTAAATGATGTAATAAAGAGAACAAAATTATTTTTGTATGCCTTGCTGCATGGCTTTCATGAGCAATAAGTTTATTTATTTAGTGGCTCTGGTTGAGAGCCTTAGGTTTTATTAATAGGTCATAGAGTCAATGTCATGTATGAAGAAACTCTTCTTGATCATGAGAAAAATATGTTTGAGTCATAAAACAATGTCAAGAAGCCCTCCATATCACAAGCACAATCCTCTTCATCATGTCAGCTTGCAAACCGAATTAAAAGAAGACATGTCGGCTGATATAAGAGACACATCAATTCACTTGGTCAAGCCGACTTATTGTGGAGATGAAACTACTATAAATAGGTATGTAATATGAACATTACAACCATACATTTTTGGACACATCTGCAACTTTAGACAAGTACAGGAACTTGGATTCTCTAAGTTATATAGATGGGTATAGGGGTCTGAAATTAGCATTACAGGAGGGAAGAGAAATCTTAGATGCCTCTGCAATTTCGTGACTAATTGCAGTCCTCGGTGGTGACAGTCTTGGAATATCTAGGAGGAAGATTTCAGTGCAAGGATATCACAATAATAGTCTCGGTGAAGATATTAGTGCAGGAAAAAAACTCAGTAATAGTCCTGGTGATAAAGACGATCTTAGGAATCCACAGTAGCACACACAGTCTCAGCATAATCATGATGAAAGGATCTCATAGTAACACACTCTATCTTGACATGTATTCTGGAAGAAGTTATGTTCTCGCTTTCTAAATGTCTCAATATATAGATCTCGATGTCATGGTGAAGTTATCAATGAAGGAGTAGCACTGATCTCAACAAAAGTGCAACAATATTCTTAGTGAAGGTGTAGCAAGGTGTAAAGATCTTAGTGGTGCAATAATGATGACTTTGGTGTAGCAACAATGGTGACTTTAGTAGTAGTGATGATGATCTCAAATATGATGAAGAAGAGGATTTGTGTTTTGGCCTTGGAGTGGCTAAATAGTTCAAGGGTCATGGTCTTGGTATTCGTTAATTGGAATCTCTATAAGAAGATTTTTTTGTAGGTTTTCCTCTCAAAGAGTGAGTAGTTTTGGCCCTGGCAAAAAGCCAATATATTGTATTCTTTCTCTTTTGATTTGGTAGCTATTTGATGAACTAATAAGGCACACTGTAATAATGACAAGTGAAGATTGTGCTCAGATGAAAAAGTTAAAAATACCTCACAAATAATTAGCATGACTAGAATAATCTCTTTAAATCTAATTTCCCTAGATTCTTCAACATGGTATTAGAGCTAAGTTGTTTAAGTCAAAGGAAGGGAAACAAAGAGACATTCAAGGATCAAGCTTCAAGAAGGATATCAAAGAAAGGGATCAAGATCTACAAAAATAAGTCCATAATAATAGTCTACGACAACAAGAGCTTTTTTCTTCACAGTCTTCATCAAAAGGCCATCAAGACCCTCATCAACTTGTCTGTAAGTAAAGGTAGCTCAAAGGACCTCAAAAATGAAGATCACATCATCTTGGAATAGGTTGAAACCCTAGAAGCAGTATGATCTACACTACAAAAGAAGGCAAAGCATATTGAAGGCAAGAAGGCATTGTCATCTTCAAGGTTATAAAAACAAGAAAGGATCATCTCCTTGCCCTAGAAGAAGATCATCCAAGAAGAATCCCTGATACATCTTCTTCAACCATCATCAAAGTGATCAAGTGGAAGAGTTAATCTTCACTTGTTAAGTAAGTATCTTTCATTCTATAATGAAGTTTGGTTAAATGACTTCATGTTTGCAAGGAGATCTATAAATTGGTTGGGTAATCAAGATACCTTGCATAAGAAAGGAGGATAGATATAATCCATGGAAGATAAGTCATATGAAATTAATCCTATATCCCCTCATCCCTATGTAGTAGGAGAGGTGACATAAAAGAAATATATGAAATGCTAGAAGATATACTCTCTAAAATGCAGTGAAGAAGGTCATATCACTTAGACCTGATTGAAGGTATCAAAGAATAAAGTAATATCTTCATAAGATCCCAATTTGGAGATTAATATAATCATCATTGTTCTAATTGATAGGAAAGGTAACAAATGTCCATGAACAAGAAGGTTATCTCATTCAACAATTTGTGGTCTCTATGCTAGATAGAGAAAGACAAGTTGACAACAAAAGTATTGAATGTTAAAGGACTCAAACATGTGAAAAAAGGAAAGGGAAGTTTGGTCCTCAAACAAGACAAAATAGTATAGCTAAGATTCAATGCTATTAAATGATTATAGAAAGAAGCTCATATCACTGGAAAGATGCAGGAAGTTGAAGAAAAGGGCCAAGGAAAGTGGGAGTAATAGATCTATAGTATGATCAATATGGTATCCCTCATAAGCGGATCCTATCATAAGCTCCTAAATCTTGAGTTATAGATATGACCATGATAATAAGATGCATCGTGGAAGCATTATAAACTAAAGTTTGTGACATCACCATGGGAATCATGAAAGAAAAAACCCATGACATTCAAACAAGATGGATATAACTCTTGGGAACTTCATTAGACATTGTAGGAAAGGAAGAAGTCATCCAGGACAAGGCTCATCGTACACCAAGTAAAAAATGAAACATTTTCTAGATGGGGATATACAAGATCCTCAAGTTTATCGAAGGAATCCTCATCGGAGGGTTCACTAATATAGAGAGGAAGCAAGTGTTTCATTAGGAGCTCCAACTTATGGAATTCATGGGATGATGGTGTGATGAGATGATGGTATGATGACATGATGTAGATCAAGATATTTTCAATCAAGGAAGCTACTAGAAGAAGCCTAGATGAGTTAAAGATAAAATGAGGTATGTATGCTTGTTACGGAAAATTTTAAGAACCCCCCCAAATTTATATGTATAATAAATGGGCGAATCTCCATGGTATATAGGAAAAATGGAAGGCGATTTTATCAATAATATAATATGTATATATAATTTTTTGGTGAATCTCTCATGAGGCATGGTGAATATTTTACTCAATTATAAAATCTTGTAAGACCTTGGCGAGTCTTTCACTAAATAATAAAACTTTGTAAAGTCCTAGTGAATATTAGTATTGTGAAATCTTAGAGAATTTTTTGAAAAAGTATAAAACCATATATGATAAGAGCCACATGGTGGCAATATCACTATTTTTTTTCACATTTCCACGCCATGGTACTTTTTTATAAAATTATAAAAAATCCAACCAAGTCCCTTAGAATATGCAGGTAAGATTATAATAGAGTCTGATACCTCTACTATGCTTGTCTTCATTCAACTGTCATAGCTGCTATACTTAACACTGTGAATCACAACTCTCTCAGAACTCAACTCTATAGTGTAACTAAAACCTTTGGAAATTGAATCTGACAACTCTATAAAAAGGATTAGTGAAATAGAAGCTTTTCTGAATGAGCCCACTAACTATCACTGCTAAACAATCAATCTAGACTATGAAGTCTTCCATCTTGATCACAATCGTGCTCACGATCAAGGGAGTGCGACCACCTGGCCTGACATAATGGCCATCATAGCTTCCAATAATCAACAACCACCTTGCAAGGACATCCTAGACTCATGTCTCATGAATTTTATTCATCAATCTTAACTGATATAAATCTTATAAAGATAATATTAGAATCCTCTCTAGATTCACTGTTAATACAAGGGTAAAGGAAATTTTCTAGCTGAAGGCACTAGTCAATACCAACTTTAGTATTTGTGACCCCTTTGTGGGGATGCACCTACCCTGTCCCGTTGGGTTTCTGCTTTGTAACATAGTTCAAGGATCACAAGACTTTCAATCTTCCTACTCCATTAGACACACTTTATATGATATACATAGTGAATGGAAAAGAAGCATTATAGAACACACAATTTCACAGAAGGAAGAAAAATCTTAGCCAGTTCAATATCAAAATCCGAACCACTGATTAATAAAGAATAACAAGTAGTGTAATGAATTCTTCCGAGTTATTTATTTACAATTTGTAAAGAATGTAGTGGAATGGAAAATATTACTTAGGCAACCCTTCAATATTTTCTACTAATATGTCTATGCATGTACATATGAAATTAAGAGCATTGTTGAATACAAAGTTTCCTTTTCTGTTGCCTCCATTTTGACAAATTAGTGTGAAATTAGTGTTGCTTTGAATCTCCTTTCCTGTGTGGATGTTTTGAAAAATCAATGTGAAATCAAAGTCACTTTTAATTTCCTTTCCTGCGAGGGATCACATCCATAGTTGATTAGTAAAAGATAATCTACTATGTATTATGTTCAAGAAACTGACTGCAATCTACAGTGGAAACGAGACCTCAATCCTTATTATAAATTTGAATATCTCAAGACAACATAAGATATAAAAATGCATATGGCCTTAGTAGTTAGAAAACAATCACTCCATCATTACAAGACCACCTAGATTTCGGCACTTAATCTAAATAATGGCACTAGTTGCAGTGCTTATTTGCATTAATACCATGGAAAAGCAACAACAATGTTTCAAAGCACACTTACTGGAAAAGTTGTAATGTTCCGAGAATATTTAATGATAGCATCTGAACCTCGTAGCTATGGTGGGGAAACTAGGGAACCCAAATCTTGGAAGATATCTCATACCAAATCTGAGAAAAAAATAAAAAAGGGAAAAAATCAAAATCCATAAATCAAGCAATGAATTGTTTACAAATCAAATACAATTCCTTTAACTAATAGTTTAATTGTGGTGATATATTTAAGTATTTAGTAAGAGGGGAACTTCAAACCATGGAATATTACCTTTGTCATTACTGTCATCCCTCAGTGACTGAGATTACAAATCAATACTTATGGAAAGATTGTAAGAAATTCTATGAAATGTAAAGCATAACCTCTATTTTCAAGCAACAAAATCAAGACATTGTTACATCTAGAGCCATAATTGATACATAATCAATGAATCAAGTCCTTGTATGGCACAGGCTTGTTTCACAATCTCTATTTTCTCAATAACAAAATCAAGACATTGTATGTGGTTATTGCCAAAAGGAAACTGTGCTCTAATTTGGAAGAGGATATTATCAAAAGACATGGATTTATTCAAAGCTACAAAGCCTAATGGGTTACTGAAAAATAAGTTGGAATATGGGATCATGATACTTAAATTGAAAAAATATTCTCTCCTTTTAGAAACATTATAGTTATACAATGTTTTTTGAAAGCATTAGAATTTGAAATTGGGCCTTTCTATCAAGACAAATTTTCATTAATAGAATGTACTTTCCTACCCAAAACGTTGTAGATATCCAAAAAAAACTTGAAAAGCATAAGAGAACTTAGTGTAATGTACTTTCTTTCCTTCCTTAACATTATTAAAGAGTTGAGGTTCCCCAATTCATCAGGTAACATTCAAAGGAAATGACAGTTAGTATAGTCCAATTCACAACTAAAGATGTCTCACAAATACGAGGGGGCATCTCCTCCAAATCACAAAAGTGCTCCAAGTTAAAATATAGCATTATTGGAAGCTTAATGCTCGACTGGGTGTTATTGAACCCAGACATTTTTCCAATCAACACTAAAAGCTTAAAGATAGCTTCTCTAAGTCCTACATGACTTTACTATGCTCTTGAAGTGGGGGCACATGCAGGCTCTCCAAGTGAATAGTCTTAAACTAAGTGAAGATAAGGCCGATAGATCATTCAGTGTGGATCTCTTTAACCCATAATTGAATACTATGTCTCTCTTGAACCCATAATTGAATACTATTAGGACTTTCAAATTTTTCATGGAACTCAAAAATGTTGGAAG
Organism: Pinus taeda; assembly: GCA_000404065.3. Classification (NCBI taxonomy): domain Eukaryota; kingdom Viridiplantae; phylum Streptophyta; class Pinopsida; order Pinales; family Pinaceae; genus Pinus; species Pinus taeda. Next base: position 34,810 of record APFE030176332.1, read on the forward strand.
AAAGTATTTGCTTCCAGAAAAGAGTAAAACTAAAGCCTCTGCTTGAGGACAATTGATGTCACACCACTAATACTTCTCCATGGAATCTGTATAGGTAAACCACAAATGCAGAATTCAATTAGAATATTGTGTTTATTGAATACACAAATGAAGTCATTGCATTTCTTTAAAATATCTTTTGAAATCAAAATTACCGAAATTACATATCGATAACCTAGTGGGTGTAGGATAAAATTCACCCGTATCATTCACAGAAAGCATGAGAAAAAACCTAATACTATATATAAAATGAAGAAAAATTTGAATTCATCACTTCTAGGGACCTCGTAACGACCCTGCCAATACACAAGTATGTTCCTGTTTGCAGTTAGAAAAATTACCCAAATTACAATCTGTTTACTCCAGCCTATGTTGGAAAGTTATAGAAGGATGACTAGTGCAATCAATCCATTCCTTTTAGCCCTAGATTTGTTTCAGTTTAAAATAGAAGTATACAAATATACTTGATCAATGTATATTCTTTAACCATTCACCTTAAGATGTTTTTACAATATAATTTCCTAAGTCTATTTAATATCTTCATTATTATAAAAACCAACCTATATCCATCTTAACTTCACATCCACCACTCTTAGGGGATGAAATCTATTTATCCCTCTGAGCACTTGGTAGACACAGAATTAAGATGGATCTAAGATGATAGAATTTCCCCTTTAAATAGTCTATGCTCACATTGAATACCATGGTATTACAAATGGGTTCATACCATGGTTTTCATAAACCTGAGCTTAAATTACTGTTAGGTAATTTATAAAATTAATAAAATTAATATTGATTTTTATTTATTTTTATTTTAACCAAGCTAAAATAGTTTAACATACATTAAATTACAACATCCATTTTTACTCTTGATCCACCAAGCCCCTAGAGGGATCACATATTTTTTCACTCTATGCTAGTTTGCATATCATGATATTTGATACCTCTCGGGGGTTAGTAGATCCAGAGTAAAGATGGATCTATGCCGGTTTAACTCCCCCATTTAAATAGGCTACATTCGAGGTGAATACCATGGGTCAATACCATGTGCCATTTTTATTTTTATTAATACTAATATTAGGGTTAATAATGTTTTTTTGCATGGTATTAATAATAATCTAGCCCATGTATTTGTCCCATAGTATTTTGCCCATAGGTTTCACCTAAATATAACGCATTTTTTGAGTTTTCTTAAATATAAGGTGACTTATGGAGTAAATATAAAAAAATGTTTTATTTGTTTACCATACCTCATTAATTTATATTTTTCTTAATTTACCATACCTCTTTTACAAATATGGTATTTGGCCCATAGGATTCACTTAAATAAAACCTTTTTCTTGAGCCTTCATAAATAGAACGAGGTTTATGGACTAAATATAAAAAGAGGTTTTATTTATTTACCATACATCTAGTTTATTTATATTTTTATTCTTTTACCATACCTTTTGAGTAAGTATAAAAAGACGTTTTATTTATTTACCATACCTCCACTTTACTTATATTTTTAATTGTTTACACCCTTGCATGTATATAAGGTGACTTATGAAGTAAATATAAAAAATGTTTTATTTATTTACCATACCTCTCATTTATTTATATTTTTATTAATTTACCATACCTCTTTTATAAATATGGTATTTGGGCCCATAGGATTCACTTAAATAAAACCTATTCTTGAAAATGGGCGAATGGAAGGTTGTAACTCCTAATTTCAAGGGCTAAATTTACCTTTTTTACCCTCTCCCTTAAAATAAGGTGGGCTATTTGAGGTGATTTGTAAAAATGTACTATGATACAAAATATTCGCCCACTAAAAATTTAAAACCCCTTAATTTAGCCAAAGGGCGAACATTCGCCCCTAAATTTTTCCGTGATGCTTGTGTTTAATATTATAATGTCATGTCATGTGGTTGCATGTAACAAGAATCATTACTTATATCTTGAGAAGCATGATCAAGAGAAAAAGAATATCCTCCTCTAAAAGGATGCGAGAAGGCATAAGTCGCACTAGATGAAATCAACATAATATGTCCTCATATGAAGTATGAGGTGGTTGACTACAGTTAAGAAACTTTGATTGAAATATCCTGGGAATGGAATGTGTGAGGAAGGAAGAAATCAATATGAAACCCTGATGAAGGAAATCAACATCCAAAAGACCAAGAAGACTTGACTAGGAAATCTCTCAGAAAGATATGAAGACTTTGATGATGAAGACCCTTGACAATGGATATCTTTGGGAGATGTGTCAACATGTATGCAAGATGCTAATATCTACAGGAATATGCCATGATGAAGAGCCATCTCATAAGGTATGATTTGATTTAATATTATTTTTATTTCTTGAATAATATCTGGATGAGTTCATGCAGGGCTACTCGAACAAGAGTTGTAAGTACAAGTACAACTAGCATTCTTATGGTGGATGGAAGAAGCATGATGAGAAAGAAGTAGTCATATGAATAAGGTTCCAAATATGTATCAAGAAGGCCACTCTCCATGAAGAAATGAATGACATGACAAACCAAGAAGGAAATTGATCGATGGCTGATGCCCTACAAGGAAGAAGCTCAACTGAATTTCATGACATCAAGGAAGGAAGTTGATCAAGCAACTGGAGGACCCACAAAGAAGAAGTTGTTGATGAAAAAGGAGGGTCTATTTTTAAGAGGGAGCTCTAATAGGTCCCTGATCAAGAGGGAGCTTGGATTGGGTCACCCCTGATTAAAAATTAGTGACAATTGTGTTTTTCTATTTCATGTGTCATGCACTAGACCAAGACTAACAATCGTAAGTCTTAGTGAAGGCCATGAAGAGAAATGTAGACACATTGTGGATGTATATTCCCTAGTTGATAGGGAGAGATAGACACAACATTCTTATCTTCATTTTGGAAGAAAGAATGGAGGATTAGGTAATCATCTGGCATCTGATACTTTTTGAGGATGTGTAGGGAATCCAAGACAAGAGTAGGCAAGAGGATCGATATTGTTTGAGGGTTGGGAACCCAAGATAAGAATAGTCCTAGAAGATCATACTCAGTGAACACTCGGGTGGGTATGTACCTTGAGATACAATGATGAAGGTGTCTATAGTCATTGGTCTCGCCAACATTGTATCTCACGATCTCATGGAGAGATGGCTTTGTTAGTCAAGGCCTTGCACTATGACAATGTTGGTTTATATGATGCTATAAAAATGGGTTTCCAATCTGATTCTTCTTATGAGAACTTCTTCAGATTGAGAATGACCAAGTACCATTATGAATACCTCCCTAGTTACGAGGGAGTGTTGAAGAAAGTGTAACTAGGTTTGGTCTTCATAATGACATGTAATTATGACTAATGTAAATGATGTAATAAAGAGAAAAAAATTGTTTTTGTATGCCTTGATGCACGGGTTTCATAAGCAAGAAGTTTATTTATTTAGTGGCTCCCATTGAGAGCCTTAGGTTTTATTAATAGGTCAAAGAGTCAATGTCATGTATGAAGAAGCTCTTCTTGAGCATGAGAAAATATATTTGAGTCATAAAACAATATCAAGAATCCCTCCAAATCACAAGCAGAATCCTCTTCATTATGTTGGCCAACTAATCAAATTAAAAGAAGACATGTTGTCTCATAGAAGAGACACATCGATTCACTTGGTTAAGTCAGATTATTATGGAGACGAAACTACTATAAATAGGAGTGTAAGATCAACATTACAAGCATACATTTTCGGACACCTCTGCGACTTCAAACAAGTACAGGAACTCAGATTCTTTGAGTTATATGGATGGGTACAGGGGTTTAAAATCCACGTTATAAGAGGGTAGAGAATCATCATATGCCTCTGCAATTTCGTGAGTAATTGCAATACTCGGTGGTAACATTCTTGGCATATCTGTGAAGAATATTTCAGTGCAAGGAGATCACAATAACAGTCTCGATGAAGATCTCAATGCAGGAAGAAAACTGAGTAAATGTCTCGGTGATAAATATGATCTTAGGAATCCACAATAACACACACAGTCTCAACATAATCACGATGAAAGGATATCAGAGTAACACACTTTGTCTTGACATGTATTCTAGAAGCAGTCATGATATCTCTCTCTTAATATCTCAGTATATAGATCTCAATGTCATGATGAAGGTCTAAATGAAGGAGTAGCACTAATCTCAGTAAAAGTGCAACAATATTCTTAGTGAAGATGTAGCAAGGTGTAAAGATCTCAGTGGTGCAATAATGCTGACTTTGGTGTAGTAGCAATGGTGACTTCAGTAGTAGCGATTATGATCTTAGCTATGATGAAGAAGAGGATTGGTGTTTTGATCTTGGAGTGGCTAAATAGGTCAAGGGTCATGGTCTTGGTATTTGTCAATTGGAATCTCTATAAGAAGAATTTTTTGCGGGTTTTCTTCTCAAAGAGTGAGAGGTTTGGCCCTAGCAGAAAGCCAATATCTTGTGCTCTTGTCTCTTTTGATTTGGTATATATTTGGTGAACTAAGAAGACACACTCTAATAATGACAAGTGAAGATTGTGCTAAGATGAAAAAGTTAAAAAAAAACTTCACAAATAGTTATCATGACTAGAAGAATCTATTTAACTCTAATTGCCCTAGATTCTTCAACAATTTTCACCTCTATTCTTTTCCATCTGAGTTCTCAACTCAATGTTTTCCATCTTAAACATGTTTCTTGTTCTTCAAATACTTGAAGAGTCTCCTCATATCATTTGTTTGACTTTTCAATATTGGATTTGAGAGAGATATTTTTTGCTTCAAGTTCTTCACAGTAATTGGTTCTTTCTTTAAGTTCCTTGGTTGTTGTATCCTTTTCATTCACTTTATTTATTAATGATGTTACTTCATCCTGTAGCCTTTGACATTGGTCTTCCTTTTCCTTGTACAACTTGCTTATTTTGTTTTCCTCTCACAATTGAGTATTTAACCTGATAATCTCTTCTTTGTAGGTACAATCCCTTTTATCAAATAGATTTTGCTGATCTCTAATTTTATCTATGAACCTTTTAACCTCTAATTCTAGGACCATTAGATTACTTTCACTTTTATCCATAATAGCAAATTCGGTTGATTCACTATCATATTCACTATCTTCAATATTACATGAACAGGAAAATGGATCACAAGTGAAACTAGTACCTGATAATTATTTCGCTTTATCATCTTCACTCTTGTGCATTACAAAGCAAGGTGCTTCTGAATCTAAATATTTGATTCCATCTATTAGTGCATATGATAGAAAGTATTCATTGTCACAATTTCTTTGAGTTGTTTTCTTCCTTTGAGTTTCATTCTTCTTTTACTTCTTTCCCATCATATTTGATATAATTCAAGTGATTAAGCTTGAACTAAAGTGACCGGATCTAATACAAATTGTCAGGAAAAATATTGGGGGGGGGGGGGGGGAGGGTCAATCGATATTTTAAAATTTTCTTTTCTTACTCATATTTCTATATGCATCTTTATTGAAAGAAACCTGTGTATGTACGTGACTGTTATGTAGATCACTAGCGTATATCTAGTAAACTTACTTTTTAGTTACTTCATTATCTGTTTAACTTGAACCAGTGTATCAATACCTCATTAAGCATTAATTAAACAATAAAAATGTGCAGTAAGAACAAAATAAACCATCACACATAAGAAACACATCAACGCACATGAACACCGAGATTTTTAGGTCGAAACCCAATGTGGGAAAAAACCATCGATTTTGTTGTCTCTGTCTTCTTTTATTATTAAGAAAAACTTCTTACAATTTTGTATTGGTGCATACTCATACCATCACATATGAACCCACTTGCAAAAGTCCACAACCTTCTCTCTTTCTCCATCACCCACTAGAAGGGAGCTCCAAACCCCTGATCTCGTTTACCCACACTCACTGGAAGGGAGCTCGAACCCCCTGATTTGATTTACCAACTACCACTGGTAGGAAGCTTCCACTTCCTCGCTAAAGGCTCCAACCCTCAACACATCTGTGGACCACATTTCATAAATTTTCATACTAGATCCACCTGATACAAAACATCACAACTTGAAAGCCACTTTTCATCAAATTTTCAGACTAGACCCACTACCATCACTTAAGCCCAACACCAAATATCAAAAATAAAACTAATTTCTTAAAAAAATCACTCATTCGTTGAACCAACTGAATTGACCAATCACTGAACCGGCTGATACCCAAAATCAATCAACTTATTCTTAAACAACCAAATCATTCAGATCACTGTAACCAAAATACCAATGCTGAACCAAAACAATGCATCAAGTCACTAAATCAATCTGAAAACCTTGATTAATAAAATATCAGAATATATATGCTACTTTACTTTAGCAAACCTATGTGTATATGCAAATTTTTTGAAGCGTACCTGCGTACATATCTCAAAAAGATGATCCCTAAAACTAAACCACTATCATTCTGAAATGGACATTGAGTTATATGCCGAACCATGAATTATTATGAAATTGTCACAGAACCATCACAAATATTCAATCACATACATATAGAAGCATCATCACTCTTCAATCAATCAATTCAACTTCAAACATCACTATTAAAACTGGATCATCAAGTAAGATTTCATTGACAGACAATAGAAACACAACAATACTAATTATACACATCATACATATTTTCCAGCAAAACCCTAGCTTATATACGTGCTTTCCACAAAACATTCCTGCATGTATACACGCTCTTTAGGAATCCAACCGATGTACATATATGAATAGATACGTGACTTACCAACATTAAATCGACGTATGTACACACCTTTCAAGTTATCAAACCCGCATACAAATCTGTAATTTTTGACTTATAGCTTCGTTGCACATCAGACCTTTATAATAAACCCATCTCTCGGGATACATAATAAAACATGCATCAAACATAAATATTATAGATCAAATCAATCCACTATCAATATAGTCATTTCAGATCTATTGGATTTGATCCATCATCAAATTCTAGGGAGCATGCTTAGTTTCAGATCAAACAATTCATTAGTAGCCCATTACATGCACAATTGCTTCAAATCTAACTATTCATGAAATATTCATCACTTGCACACCCAAGTACTTTGATCTTCAGCTCCTTATATAGCTTAGCCTTTATCCAATACCACAGGTCAAAACCACACTACTATCGATGGTATTCTTTAACGGGATCAAACATCCTTTGCTAGGATGAATACCATGGGTCAATATCATGGTAAATACCTTTGGTACTTAGATTACCATGGTGCAAAAATTGTACTCGCCTTTTATTCTTCATACCCGCATATGTATGTGAATTTTCTTCAAAGGGCTTACATATAGTTCTTGAAACTTCATCTTTATCATTCCTCTGTCTCTGAACTGCTATTCCTTTGACCAAACTCTTTGTCATATGTAGACACATCCTGTTGACATATTCATCAGGTAGGTTTCCATCAAAAGACAAATCATCAAGTAGGTTTCCATAAAGGAAAATTATATTTGTAGATGATGTTCCAATTCCAAATCTAAGGCTTAGGTCCATTACTAATCACATGGGGGTTTTATTCAGGTAATTTTCAAGGGGTTTTGATTGTTGTCCTTACTACCTTTAAGTTTTCCCCTCGGTTACTTTGAGGGTTTCCTTGTTTGGATTTACTAAACTCTTACTTCCCTTAGCTCTCCTTTCGCCGATTTCAATGAAGTTATTGTGGAATTTCTATCCATATTTCCAAACACAGTTCTCAGCAACAAGAATTTGTAGGTAAATTTTGCATCGGTAGGGTTTTTTGCCTTGACATATTGGTTTTATTTCATTTTAGCATCGTTATGGTAAATTATTCTTAGTGTTTTCCCCACTTGGATGATTTCTTTCTCGTTTCTTTGAAACTCTAACCTGTCCTTATTTGGTTCTGATATTTTCCTTCAATTTCCTGTAGGTTTCCTCCTAGAAAATTTGGAAATTACCTTCCTTTGGCCACCCTGAGCCATATGTAATTATCAAAGTTCATGCTTATATTATTAATGTACAATATGGGTCAATATTTCCACTCTTCTTATACCAAAGTACTCAAAATATTTATAAAAACCCTCTTCCAACTGGTGTGGAGGTTCCGATGGACGAGGAAATCCTTCTTAGGTAAAATTTAGGGTATTTTTTTTCTTTCTTGTTTACTTTCAAGGTTGTATGGATTATGTATAGCCAACTAACTGAGCCTTTCTCTTTTTTTCTGCTCCAGGTTAGCATTAATTCTGTCAAGGGTTGTTTTGGAATGAGCTTAATACTCAAAAGTATTCCAGGTACCTTATTCCCATTTGAAGTTTTTATGTTGCAAGTTATGTTCTAACTTGTAAGTTTCCACTATCCTTTAGTGGGTGTAACCTAAAGTGGTATAAATTTTTACCTTTTGATGTTTTAATATATTTGGTTTCAATACTAAGCTTGATATCGCTTAGGCTTGTTAATGCATATAACTATATTTGTATCAGTTTCTAATACTCAGATTAAACCTTTATTTATGATATGAATGTGTAATTATATTTATATAGTTTCTAATTACCAAGAACATTAGGCTACCTATGCTTCAATTAACTCTTAAATGTCTCTAAAGCAACCTGATTGTAACCACATAACTTTAAAAATTCTTAGATTTAATGAATTTCTTTTTTTTGAGTTTTTCCATCTTCCAAATTCTGTAAGTGAAGTAGTTTCTTAATTAGCAAGCAAAATAAATTAATATATCTTTATAGTTTCTTATCGATTTTAGATCTTCCTGTATAATCAATGTAACTTATTTGGTTGTGTCTACTTGGCCTTATATTTGAGGATTAAGTCCATTACTAGACATGCTTTTATTTTTGTATAACTTCTCATCCCTTTCTTCAAGTAATTTACTTGTAATAGTTTTTATATTTGTGCTTTTTCTCTCCTTGCAATATATAGATTACATAGGGACAAACCCCTATCCCTTCCTATGCAATAAGGTATATTATATAGCTTGTAATTCTCATCCCATATTTGTTACATTACTTATTAATTTCTTCTTAGTAACCATCAGCCAAGTCAAACTTGAAATATTTTTAGTAATACTGGAGCCGAAAAGGTTAGCTATTAGTTTTCTATTCCAATGGTTTCTGCCACTACTCTTCAAGGTTTTCCATACTATAATTGAGAATTGTATTTTTCAATGGGTAGTACAGAGGATATTCTTCTACATAGTTCCAAGACTTATAGTATCTACTAGTAAAAACATCTATAGATATTTATTTTCCCTATTTTTAGAATATTTGAGCAAAGAAGCAACTCATGTAAATAATTCAAATACTTATCAAAATCCCTTTAATAAATTTCCTACTACATGTCTAACTATTTATTCTTCCATATTGTGAATACAATAATCTTCTATCTAAAAATAACTCTTAAAATATTTCATCAAACATTTTTTTCACTTATTAGAACATTTGGAAATATAACAAGAACAAGCACATTCCACCCAACCAAATAAACCAATATTGAGTTGTTCCCTCCCGAGCCTCAGGCTTCCCTTCTGTTAGAAATCCCAATTAGTTTTTGATATGTTCCTCCTTAGACCCTAGCAATGTCTTATTAGATCAATGTTTATTCATTTTTATTTTATCTAGTACTTCTAGCTAGAATTCCTTCCTTCCCTCAGATTTCCTTTCACTCTCGCAATCTTTCCCTTTTTTCTCCCTCACCCCGCATGACCTTTTTCTCCCATTATGAAAATCTATAAGGGTTAGGAATCTATGGAAGATGGAGGTTTGAATTATGAAAATTGTCACTTCAAAAATTATCCCTTTTTGGACTCCAACTAATTTATAATGGATTTCCTAACAATAGCATATCCTCACTATTCACATGCTAACTCCTTTTATATTTTCAAAAACAAAACAAGTGAAATAAAAAATTATTTCATTCATAGCAATATATTAATACTTACATATATCATTGAGAATATCCAACTTAGTCTTAGCCCCATGGCTATTCTCTTGATCTAAATATTTGCAAGCAATATAAGGCCATAAATTCTGATAATGAAATAATTACATCAGGGGCACTACATTTCCCCTCCCCTTAAATGAACATCATCCTCATTTTTTCTTTTCTATTCATCACTTCTGGAAAAGTGAAGGAAATTCTTCTCGTATTTTCTCTTTCATCTCTCAAGTGGCCTCCTCAAGAAAAAAATGCTTGAATTGCACTTTAACCTAGGCAATGGTCTAATTTCAAAGCAAAGTTTCTGTGATGTCTAAAAGTTGCAAAGACTCGATCTAGAACTCACCTTCTAGTTCGACCTGAACCACATTCCACTCAAAAATATGAGTTGGATCATGAATATATATTTTTTAAAAGTGATACATGAAATACATAGTGTACTTTTATGATGGCTAGTAGTTGTAGCTAGTAGGGCATTGGTTCTACTCTAATCAATATTTCAAATCGTCCAGAAAATCTGGTGCTAACTTAGCACAACTTCCGAGTTTCAATGTGATTTTCTTGGGCTTGAATTTAATGTACACATATTCTCCCACTTTATATTCTTTATGAGTTCTCTTCATATATGCATATATTTTTTGTCTATCTTGAGCTTCCTTCAGGTTAAGTTTTACCTTTTTGACTATCTGCTCTATCTCCCTGTAAGAGATCAAGTCCCAAAACTATTTCTAGTTGACTCTAACTCAATGGAGTATGAAATTTGTGTCCTTGAAGGACTTCAAAGGGATGTATTTTAAGAAATTTGTTGGGAACAGGTCCCCTGGGGTCAATTTTGGGGTTAAAACCCAAGTTTGGGGAAGAAAGCCTGAATTTTGTATAAAGAAATTTAAATTCTCCGCATTTTGTGACTGCGGAGCGCGAAGATATCAAGAGTCAAAAAGGGTTTCTGCCCTTAGTTTAGATAGGTTGTGTCAGCTTGATGAGATCCTCCCTTGGTTTGTGGACCATGGGATTGTATAAAAAGGAGGTCTTAGAGGAGTCTAAGTCAGTTTGAAGTTAAGTAGAGTTGATGGAGATAGATTCATTGATGAGTATGTAAGGAGCTAAGAGCGAGAGTCTTAGCATAGGAAGAAGGCTCTGCAGCTGAGTTCGCAAAGGCCTAGGGTAGAAGTCCACAAATGAGTGCATGGACCCCTGTAGCTATGTGCACAGGGTAGTCAAAGTCTATACAGAAAATCTGGATCATCAATAAAGAAGAGTATTCTGAAATTACTGCATATTTTACTTCTGTCAATTGCATGCGATTATGTTATGTTAAGCACTGGGTTTATGTTTTATTGCTAAATTGATGCATGAATCTATATTTTTTCCTCTGTTATATGAACACACGTAGAGATGTATGTTTACACAAAGATAATCTAAATTGCATGATAGAATTAGTGAACACTTAAGATAATTCGGAGAACTATGCCACAAAGTAGTGACAGAGGTGCGTAAGTGCCGAGATCACTTGTTAGGGTTACACGAAGGATGATCGCAGACCTTCATGGAGGTTCTGAAAGACTAATGGAGAAGTACATTGATAATCCCTAAATGCTTATCGATTTGCGTGAAGGCATAGTTAAGGTATAAAACTAACATCACAATCGTCTCAGGGTGCGGAAACTTGGTTCTTGCATCCCCCCATACTGCTTCGAGTGAGACTTCAGGCCGTACTCCATGGATTGATGTCGAAAAAGCCAGTATTGTAGGGATTTACTTGGCTAACTAACATTGAACCTAGGTCAGGGCCCATCAAGACAAGAAATGGTTCCATTGCTCGAACCGGGATCTACATAATGAGATGTGTGATGTCGCATCATTGGAATCCAACTAAAATTGATATTGAAGATTGGTTGGATAGAAAGATCCATGAATTCACGGCACAAGAAAACAGGAATCCACGATTGACGAATGAACAGTGGCTAAACATATACTTATACACAGAGATACATGAAATCTTCTTCTGTTCTTTCCCGGTTGAATTATACGAGTGGATCATTAAGTTGGCAGACGACCAGGGAAGGTGGAGGCTTGAAAATCTGATTGTCTAGACCCTGGAGTTAGTGCGGAAATTGGAAGCCTCTGAAAGTAAGATCATGCACGTTGTTGATCATTGGATCGACCGTATCATAGGAGGGTTTGTGATAGAGTTCGTGGTTGATACTTTGGTCAGATACAACGAAGCAGAGTGCCGCTTTTTCAAGGGGCGGTGAGGTAAGTATTTGAAATCATTACATACCTGGATTAAGATGCTCTTGTGTGAAAATAAGGTCATGTAGTTACCTTGATGTTTGGAGCTACATGAAGTGGAAGGCCTCTCAGGGATGGAGGAAGAAAAGGTCCTGAGTATAGCCCGCTGATTGAGCCTCCTCTGAGTGACGACGAAGGAACAACATAGGCTTCTCTACTGAGTGCTATTCAGTTGATAAGACAAGGGTTCCCGTAAATACCTACACCACCTCCATCCTCATGCCATCCATCCAAACCACCTCCATCCTCACCTCCACCCCTTATCGCATCACCCACACCGCCGTCACCTCCACCACTGTTCAACATGGCGAAATCCATAAAACTACCTGTATTCAAGGGTGTAGGAAATAAATATCTGGACCAATTTTGGTTCGTTGCAAAGGCTGTATGGGAAGGTTAGTGTATCACAAATGACCAAATGAATAAAGAAACATTAGTTAGTTATTTGCAGGACTATGCACTAACATGGTACATTAAGTACAATACTGATAACTCAACGTCTGCATTGGCATATATCCAGACTGCGTTGAATAGGGAATTCAATAGACCTAAGTCTCAAGCACAATCCATTGTGGGATTCAAGGAGATCATGATGAATCTTGGGGATACACCTTGGGAGTTGGATCAAATATTGAAGTGTACAATTTGTGAATCCAACATGAACCTAGCTGATGGGTAGCATTGCGAATGGTTTGTGGCCTCGCTCCTGCCCCACCTAAGGGTTGCACTATCATAATAGAAGATTGGAACCCAGGTGGAAGCTCTGGAAATCGATATGTACTACATGAGACACCAATGTAGGATTCTAGTATGGGGGTTCATTAGATTCACGTGTAGTTGTAGAACCTTTCCCTCGAAATGCAAAGCGTGACGAAAGACAGAACAACTCGAGGCGTGCGAAGAAGTTTGGTGTTTGAAATACAAAGGTCAAGGGCATGACAAGGATCACTGTCTAGACTTTATGAATTATGTTGCACCAGGGGGGCCAATTCCTATAAGGCTAGAGGCTATAGCAAGTCCAAGTAGAGGGCCCGCGCTATGGTGTGATATATGCCAGGTAGCTGGGAAACATGTGACCGACAATTGCCATTTGCTGCAGAAATTTGTACAGACACCACAACAACTCTTCTGCAATTTCTGTCAAGCAGTAGGTCATGATGTTATCACCAAAATAGGACTCTGATAGGCTGTTGATTAGACTATCTCAGTATAACTATTTCAAACCAATATTTTAGCTAAGGCTTAGCCTCCTCAGCCTGAGAGGGCTCTCTCAAAGGGTTAATGATATTGATTAAAGATATGGATAGATGGCTAACTTTATGGTTTGTGATTTCATATGTTTATAGGTTTAAAGATGAATGCTAGCTACCATTGGGCTATGGAGTCAAAGAATGTTTCAGTACCACAAAAATATCAGTTTAACATGAAAGTCAAGGCATAGAGAGTCTTTATACATCAACAAAACAAAGATACAATGCAAGGAAAGATAGTTTATAAATACATGAAGGAAGTTAGAGCATCATTGATGTATTCTAAGTAACATGTATTCATACCACTACAAGTAAGTGAAAGAAGAAAGCCATGAGACAATAGGACATTAAAAACTCTCTTTGAATCCTGAGTAGTGAAGTCAAAACATTCTACCTAGCTTGGAAGTCAAAGCATTATAGAGTTCAAGTGCAGAAATGCAAATATAATCAGTGAAACATAGTTAGTATCATATGTAAACAAAACTACAATGTAAGTATTGGAAGATTCCATCAAAACAAGAACATACAAGAACTCTTCATGAATCTTGAGTTGTCTAAGTAGAAATTCTGCATTAGGTTAAAAATATACACAGTCTCCACATAGAGCAGCAGCTGAGCCAAAAAGTCTCCAACCCCTTGCTAATTCGACCTCTTGCTTTATATATAGCATTTACAACATGGATTACCTCATACCTCATCAAGATAATTCGAATTTCTATTATTGACACCTCTTCTAACCATAAAACAGACTATTAAATACAAGTGACAGCTAACTGACTGTCTTAGAGTCCTAATACAATTAGGAGTACAACTCCTTGTTATGACTAAACCACCTTAACTAAACATTGAATGCATTATTTGACAGCTACAACCTCATGAGGTCAAATTTTATGAAGCTTTCCACGTTGTCACCTTATTGCTGATGATAAACCCTAGAAATTAGGGAACATGTTTCCCTGTTTTTAGGTTTAGGATCCTTAAAAATTAGCACGTGGGACAGAGCCTTTATTTTCTCATCCATGACATATTTTACGAAACTGAAGTAGGTTTTTGTATTCCATGCTGTCTAGAACAAAAACCTCTCTTGGTTTTTAAAAACACTTATCCAGCTGTCCATAATCTGTCCTTGAAAAACACATGTAAAACAGGAAAAATCTGTTCTCTGAAATTAGGGTTTCAAAGAAAGCTTAGTATCTCCCAAATGATAACACTAATGAAGAAAGTGAGATAGGTTATTGTATATGGAGAGTTTATTAAAATAAAACTCCTCCAGGATTCTAAAATTCCTTTTCCTGTGACCAAAAACTGATCTTGAAAAACACTGCTAAAACCAGAAGACAAAGCTTGGCTTTTAGTGGTTTCATAACTCAAGTTTAACCATAAATTTCTCCCACCTCATAATGAATTTGAAGAAAATGAAATTTTTTTTTGTAGTTCAGTATGTTAGGAAGAAAATCCTCTTTCATTTTTCAAAATTGAGTTTTCAGTTGCTCAGGAACCCTTCTGGAAGTTGACTAGTAAAAGCAAAAAACAAAGTCTTTTATGTTGAAATAAGGTTTTTCAGTGGTTTCGTAGTGCGCTACAAAAACTACTAGTTCAGTGATTTCGTAGCGCAAAACAAAATTTTTACACTGTTTGTGCTACGAAAACATGGATTGGTAGCTAATTTCAAAATTTCTTCAAAATGATGTGGGATATGACTTCTAAACACATGGGGAGGCTTCTAGGACATGGAATGAGGTTGTCAAACTTTATTTGGAAAAGAGAAAGACACCATTGAGATGAGATGACTCAAAACCTATTATAAGACTATGACTAGAAACAAGGCAAACTTTCCAAAGTTTAGAAGGTGATAATAGTGGCTCCACTAGGGATAGTCTTCCCTTGTGGTACATTAAGAACCTGTAGCTCCAGTGCCGCTATCCATCCTCTAGAATAAAACTCTGAAATTCTGCCCAATTTTCTCCTCAAGCCTTTAATTATTTATGTAAGAAGAATTCAAACTACACCTACTGAAACAGATGCTCAATCAACCTACCCTGAGCTTATTTGCACATTCCTACCTACCCTATCAACTGCAATCTCCACTTGTAGCTCAAGGAACATGAAACTTCCAATGAGGCCAGTCATCTATCTGATCTGAAACTTGAATCCCTTGACTGTGCTTGAAGAAAAAATAAACCAGATATTGAAATAACCAAGGCAACATGAGATGTAACTGATCCTCAAAATAAAAATATAACTGGAAATTTGAACAACAAATCTTTTCCATGTAATCAGCTGTAGGGTCAAAACAGACATGATTAGTTTGATGATTCTCATAACATTCTATATCTTCAGACAACTGATTCTCAGCCACACAAAATTCCTTTGATATGCTATCCAACTGCCTTTCTGCATGATTCCCATAGACAATGTAATTTTCCTCACTATTATGATCATTCTTTGAAGTAATCTGTTGCAAGGAATTACATAAATGATCAACCTTTTCATTTGCCTGAGGGTTATAAAAAACTTCTTCCAGTATTTCTTCGTGGTGTTTGCAATTATTTTCATCTTCATTATGATTAAAAGACTGGTAAGTTTGCTGCATCTTCACATTAATCTCAGAGGATGTAACATGGTTTTCATAAGTAAACCCCCGCTGATGTTCATGCTGCATTTCATGGGATGTTATCCTTTCTTCTTGTTGTTGAAATGTATTGTTATGAAGAGCCTCTAAAATTTCTTCATCCATAAATTCATCATCATCATAACAACCCTCCAAATATTGAATAAGACTCAAAGAATATTTACAGCAGTCTTTGACTAGCAATAAGGAGGAATGACACTCTTTATACATGTCATAGAATAGATCATGGAAATCAGCAAGAGAATATAATGAACCATTTTCCAAGATTTTATACCAAGACCATGCTTTTCCTTCTAAAGTGGTCATAAACATCTTCATGAGACAATATTTAGGGAATTGAACCTTAAGGCTGCATACATGCATATGGAACCTAACCAAATGAAGAGCAGCATTGTCTTTCTTTTCATCTTTGAATATTGGAAGATCATCTAACCAATCAACCTTTGGCATAGGATTTGGAAAACTAGGGATATGAGACCGATTCATAGGGGCATACCTGGCAATCATTCTTGCAATGGAACTCATCTTGAAACTTCATCAAGCTACTGATCTTCTAGTAGTGGAGTCACCTTCCAGGTTTTTATTTGACGTGTGGAGTTACCAAGGTATATTGCAGCCTCGAAAACTTTCTGAGCTCCTGCTACCTTCAGAAGTTCAGCTTTCTTGATTTCGGAAATGAATAATCTTCAGGCTCCCGGTAGATGCACCAAAATGTTATCATCAAAATAGGACCCTGATAGGCTGCTGATCAGACTATCTCAGCATAACTATTTCAAACCAATCTTTTAGCTAAGGCTTAGCCTCTTCAGCCTGAGAGGGATCTCTCAAAGGGTTAATGATATTAATTAAAGATATGGATAGATGGCTAACTCTATGGTTTGTGATTTTATATGTTTATAGGTTGAAAGATGAAGGCTGGCTACCATTGGGCTATGGAGTCAAAGTATGTTTCAGTACCACAACAATATCAACTTAACATGAAACTAAAGGCATAGAGAGTCTTTATACATCAACAAAACAAAGATACAATGCAAGGAAATACAATTTATAAATACATGAAGGAAGTTAGAGCATCATTGATGAATTCTAAGTAACATGTATTCATACCACTGCAAGTAAGTGAAAGAGGAAAGCAATGAGACAATAGGACATTAAAAACTCTCTTTGGATCTTGAGTAGTGAAGCCAAAACATTCTACCTAGCATGGAAGTCAAGGCATTATAGAGTTCAAGTACAGAAATGCAAATATAAACAGTGAAACACAGTTAGTTTATCTATGAAGGAAGTCAGAGCATCACTGATGAGCCCTGAGTACCATATGTAAACACCACTGCAATGTAAGTATTGGAAGATGCCATCAAAACAATAACATACAAGAACTCTTCGTGAATCTTGAGTTGTCTAAGTAGAAATTGTGCATTAGGTTAAAAATATGCACAGTCTACACATAGAGCAGCAACTGAGCCAAAAAGTCTCCAACCCCTTGCTAATTTGACCTCTTGCTTTATATATAGCATTTAAAACATGTATTACCTCATCCATCATTAAGAGAATTCGAATTTATATTATTGAAACCTCTTCTAACCATAAACCAGAGTATTAAATACAAGTGACAACTAACTGACTGTCTTAGAGTCCTAATACAATTAGGAGTACAACTCCTTGTTATGATTAAACCACCTTAACTAAACATTGAATGCATTCTTTGACAGCTGCAACCTCTTGAGGTCTAATTTGATGAAGCCTCCCATGTTGTCACCTTACCGCTGATGATAAACCCTAGAAATTAGGGAACATGTTTCCCTGTTTTTAGGTTTAGGATACTTGAAACTTAGCACGTGGGACAAAGCCTTTATTTTCTCATTCATGACATATTTTATGAAACTGAAGGAGGTTTTTTTATTTCATTCTGTTGAGAACAAAAACCTCTCTTTTTTTTAAAAAACACTTCTCCAGTTGTCCAAAATTTGTCCTTGAAAAACACGTGTAAAACAGGAAAAATCTGTTCTCTGAAATTAGGGTTTCAAAGAAATCTTAGTATCTCCAAACTGATAACACTTATGAAGAAAGTGAGATAGGTTATTGTAGCTGGAGATCTTATGAAGAGAAACCTCCTTCAGAATTCCAAAATACCTTTTCCTGTGACCAAAAAATGATATTGATAAAGATTGCTAAAACCAGAAGACAATGCTTGGCTTTCAGCAGTTTCGTAGCACAAGTTTAACCATAAATTTCTCCCACCTCATAACGAATTTGAAGAAAATGAAAGATTTTTTGTAGTTCAGTATGTTAGGAAGAAAAGCCTCTTTTAGTTTTCAAAATTGAGTTCTCAGGTGCTCAGGAACCCTTCTGGAAGTTGACTAGTAAAAGCAGAAAACAGAGTCTTTTATGTTGAAACAGGTTTTTTCAGTGGTTTTGTAGCGCGCTATGAAAACTCCTAGTTCAGTGATTTCATAGCGCAAAACAGGATTTTTACACTTTCTGTGCTATGAAAACATGGGTTCGTAGCTAATTTCAAAATTTCTTTAAAATGATGTGAGATATGACTTCTAAACACATGGTGAGGCTTCTAGGACATGGAATGAGGCTGTCAAACTTTATTTGGAAAAGAGAAAGACACCATTGAGATGAGATGACTAAAAAACTATTATAGGACTATGACTAGAAACAAGGCAAACTTTCCAAAGTTTAGAAACAAAAATTTTAGGGTGATAACAGATGATGAGCAAAATTGTCGTAGTTACAAATTAATGATGGACAAGACACCTGCATATAGGGTGTAGGTAGAAACGCAGCCTCCGAACCAAGGCGCTGGGGAGAGCGAGGTGTGTATCTTGGGCATGGCCGAAGCTGAGGTGGAGGAGGACCTAGTAGAGGCTAAGGGCAGCTTATTTGTTACAATTGTGGAGGACCAAGACACTATGCAAGAGACTGCCCAAACCCGTCACGACTATCATGCCGCTATTGTACTAAATTTGACCATGCGACTGAGGATTGCCTATATTGTTGGCTAAGATTCATGAAAAGGGGGTGCAGCCTCCACAGCCGACTCAAAACCTACAGATGATGAGGGCTAAGCCTCGCGAGGAAGACCCTAAGGTAAAAATTATGCTATGGATTGGAACGACGACTAGTGAGGATATGGGGAAGCAACCTGCAGAGGGTGAGTGGGTACGTAAAGCACTGGAAAACGAGACCAGGTTTGATTTGGAACGCACAAAATAAACATTTATGGAAGCAAATAAAAGTTTCGCTGAGGCCTCTACCTTAAGAAATCAGGAGAAACTGGTTGAAGAAATGGACCTATCCATGATTACTACGTTCTTGGAGACTTGCATGAAACTGCTCTATGATAGTAAGGTTGTGAAGGGACTATAGGAACTGATCAATCGATGTGCTAGCAAGGACAATGCTACTAGCAAACTGCGCGTAGTCAAAAATCTTGGTAAGCATAGGGCAAGGAATGGATGTGAGATGAGACTCACTACGCAAATAGGGGAATACAAAATGGACCAGGTTATCTTAGATCTGGGGTCTGACGCGAATGTGTTTCCGAAACAAACATGGGAAATAATGGGGAGACCTGCACTTCAGTGGTCTCTGATCTAGTTAAGGATGGCGAATCAACATAAAATCATCCCAATGGGAAGGTTACTAGGGGTAACAGTTGACATTGAAGGCACAAGAGCACTGGCAGATTTTGAAGTAATAAAGATTGTGGATGATAGCAATCCATACCCCGTGCTCCTTGGGATCGATTGGGCCACTGAATTCCATGTAACTGTTGTTGTACGAAAACTCAATCTGATGTATATAATCTTCCCACTTAGTGGGCTGATCCATCAGATACTTGTAAAGCCTATCCTCAAGAATATTATTAGCTCTTCATGTTGTCCATCTGTTTAAGGATGGTAAGTAGTGATGCAATTTGATTATGTACCCATTCTTGCAAAAAGTGCTTTCCAAAAATTGGAGGTAAATTTGTCATCTTTATCAGATATAATGTTTTTTGGCATTCCATGCAATCTAAAAATATCTTTCATGAAAATTTTAGCTATATGAACAACTTTGTATGTTGATTGAACTGGTATAAAGTGGGATTATTTAGTTAATTTGTCCACTACAACCATAACTAAATTATATTGTCTTCTAGTTCCAGGTAGTTCTGTAATAAAATCTAAGGAAACAATTTCCCATTTCCATTCTGGATGGGAAAGGGGATTAGTAATCCAACAAGATGTTGTTGTTCCACTTTTACTTTTTGGCAATCATGACACTTTGCTAAATATTAAGCTACCTCCGCCTTCATTCTAGGCCAAAATAATTCCTTCATAGGTGTTGAAATCATTTTTTGGTATCTGGGATGAGCTGAAAAAGGCTTTTATGATGCTCATCTAGAATATTTGTTTGAATCCAGGCACATTAGGAATGCAAATTTTGTTTCTAAATAATAATAGGTCATATTTATTTAAGGCATATTTTGAATTTTCTATTTGACTGACTCCAAATTATCTTCTATTTGTCTATTAATCTAATCCACCAAGGATGTTGTTTTAATTTTCTCAAAAAATATAATCCTCTAAGAATGTTGTTTTAATTTGATCAACAAGGTTTATTTTAACACTACTTACAAAGAATCTACAAACTTGTTTTACAATTTGTTCTCAAAGCAACTGCCACATTATTTTCTTTTCCTTTGATATGTTTGATATCAAAATCAATCTCACTTAGAAAGGCCATTCATCTAGCCTATCTAAAATTTAAATCAATTTGGATGAAATACTACTTTAGGCTACTATGGTTAGTAATTAGTGTAAATTTCATGCCTAACAGGTAATGGCATCACATATTTAATGTATGTATTCTCGTAGCCAATTCCAAATCATACACATCATAGTTTTTTTCACGATCTTTCAATTTACTAGATTCATAGGCTATTACATGATTATCCTACATTAATACCCCACCTATTACTTCTAGGTATGCTTTTGTACATACTATATATTCTTTATTAGGATCAACGATTTTAAGTATGAATGCTACAATTAACATATGTGTCATTTGTTTTAAACGTTCTTGGCACTTTTGAGTCCACTCAAATTTGACTCCTTTTTTTCTGTAAAGAGTTGATGGGGTAGGTAAAATTAGAAAGCCCTTCAATAATTATATGGTAATATCTCGTAATATACATAAAATATTTGACATCTGCTACATCTCGAGGGACATTGAGCAAATTAAGGATTGCTTTGACGTTTTTAGGGTCTACCACAATTCCTTCTTTGGAAATTACATGTCCCAAGTATTGAATCTGGTCCTGGTAGAACTCACACTTATTGAATTTGGCATAAAATTGATGTTCTCTAATTGTCTACAACACTATTCTTAAGTTTTTTTCATGTTCTCTTGGGGTCTTAGAATAAATCAGAATGTCATCAATGAAAATCAACACAAACTTATCTAGATATTGGGTGAAAACATTATTCATTAGACACATGAATGTGATTGGAGCATTTGTAAATCCAAATGGAAGCATAGTAAACTCATAATGCCCATATCTAGTTCTAAAAGTAGTTTTATGAATTTCCTCATCCTTAATCCTTAGTTGATGATAACCAGACCTTAAATCTATTTTGGAAAAGATAATGGCTCATCTTACCTATCAAACAGGTTATCTATTCTAGGAAATGGATACTTGTTTTTTATTATTAGCTTATTTAGTTTCCTATAATCAATACACATCTTGAAATTAACATCTTTCCCTTTCACAAATGATACACGCACTCCTCATGGTGAAAATCTTGGTCTAATATATCATTTATCCAACAGTTCTTGAAGTTGCATTTTCAATTCTCGAAATTTTGGTATACTCATTCTATAGGGTGCCTTGGACATCAACGCGACCCCATGTGTTAGCTCAATAGTGAATTCAATATCTCTTTTATGTGATAACCTGGGAATTTCATCTAGAAACACATCCTTGAACTCCCATACTACCTCCAGATCATATAAATTTCTTGCCTTAGTTTCCCGTGAAAAGTATTCTACCTGTATAGTAAATAATTTACAACCTTTTCTAGCACATATTTTTAGTTGTAAGGTTGATATCTTCCTAATAGAAATTGGTCTAGGTATACCCTTAATGATCAGTACCTATCCCTTATCTATGGTACAAGTGACGATCTTGTCTAATCATTTAACTATTGATCTGTGCTTTTTTGACTTGTCCATTCCTACCAATACATCATAAGATCCTAAAGGTAAACCATTTAGGTTCATCATTTTTTTACATCCATTTAAATTAATGGAACAATCTTTAACCTAGATGGTAAGTTTCCTTTTGGTACCAATGGCTAGTTGGACCAGCCAAGAATTTTTACACTTTTCTCTAATCATCTTACATCTATCTACTATTTGAGGACTGATATAACTTACACTAGCTCCATGATATATTAAAATGGACACATGTTGGTTTAGGATATTATCTTATATCTCAATCATGGTGGATCAATGCTCGACTTGATGCTCTTCTAGGGTTGCATTAATTCTGGGAATGATTATAGGACTACAAAAAATCCCTATGATTAGCTCCCTTTTTTACTTCCAAGGATTGTTTTAGTGTATTTTTCTCCAATTTTTAAGAACATTCTTTTCTATTTATTGGGATGGCGCAATTTTGGCATTGCTTTCACTGACCAAAACATTTAGGCACCAACTTCGGAAATAATAGCACCATAAATATCAACAAAAGTAGCACCGGAAATAGCATCGGAAATTGGTGTTGGAAGTAGCATCGTAAATAGCGCTAGAAATAACGCCATCAATTTCCCTAGAAATACGCCAGCGTTGGCGCTAGGTTTAGCTCATTTTTTTGCACCTACATTACCTCCTTGGTTAACTCCCTTTTTAGCCTTGGAATTAGTTTCGGATGTGCCTAAATATTTAATTAATTGAGGTGTTGGGGGATAAGTGGATAGGGTCTTTGAGGATTATGGGATTTAGGGATTTAGGGTACATGGATTAAGGGTTAAGGGATTAGGGGTTAGTGTTTAAGGGATTAAGGGTCAAGCACTAAGGGATTTGGTGCTTACAAGTTAGGTAGTTTAATGGTTAATGGATGGGTTGTTTTAGGTTTAGATGGTCTTTCAAAGATTTTTGTTATAGGATTACATTTCAGTTCCTTTATGGATTTGGATTAATTAAGGTTTCAGGAGCTATTGTTGTTACACAAAGAGTTTCTTAAGCATATTCTACCTTTCCTAATCAGGCCGGATCTAGGAAATCCAATTATTCATCTAATTAATACATAGCTCACCCTCCCATAATACTACTTGATTAGACTGTTCTGACACCATTACTTTTTATAATTAAACCGATGTAACCACCACCATTAGTAACAATACTCCATCATTATTAATAATTTTTCTTTACTATTTGTTTTGTTACGTTTGGAGATTAGTGCAATCGTTTGGAAACTCATTTTGATATAAAAGATATGAATTGGTAATACGGAGGAGTAACTGACGGTAATTTAAACACCTTGACATTCTCCCATGAGCAAGCATTTGTGTGCGTTGAAGCACCTCTATAACAGGGTCCTAATATTGTTGAGTAGTGTGATTGTGAGAAGCTATGGGTGGAACAATGGTCATACACAAACCTGACTCTGTTAATGTGTTATTACAACATATAGAAGCATTGGAAATTTTTCGAAGGGTTGGATGGCTGAATTATTTTGAAAAATTATAGGGTTTTAGGGAATTGGTTTCTTTAGAATTTTCCCAAGCCTTAGTTGAATAAAACTTTGTGGTCAGGGGCTTCACAATTGTTTTTACATAAGCATTTATCGTAAAAGTGATAGGGCTACATAGGACAAGAGAACGATGGTACTCAAGGAAAGTGGCCAATCCTGAAGCTACGGAAATATTCTTATAGGAGGGAAAAGAATTGATGCCTAAGCATAAGGGTTTTGATAGAACATCTCTTCCTCACCCTTGGGAATATGTAGCCCTCTTCATCCAAAAATTCACTACCTGTAAGGGTTATTTTGGGATTATTTTCAATTATCACTTCCAATTTCTGGCACACTTGACGAAAAGGTGGTTGATTAATTTACCATACTACTTGCTAAAGTCATTACAACACATGGAAGAGCCTGTGAAAGGAGAAAATAATCCAGAAACTTGTGTCACTAACCATGTGCTCATTAAATTAATCACTATGCATTCATTACATAGACAAGGGAGCTCGTGGCATGATTTGATAGTGAGACCTTGTGCTGGTGCGAATGAGGAGCATGAAGACATTGTTGAAGAAACACCCAATACTAAAGCAACACCAAGTGCCAAAGCAACCCCTAGCACTAAAACAAAACCAAATATTGAAGCAACGTCGAATCCTCAAACAACACATGTTTATGAAACTTCTACATCTTCCAAGAGAAAGACAATCGCAGGCTCGAATCAGAGTAAGGATGATACACCTCCTATGACTAGTCAACAGAACCCTAAGAGGTGGAGTTCTATTTGAACGACCCCTGGTTCATCATCACGAGGAAAGGAGATGTGGATAGAAGAACCTGTGGTGGTGTCTAATGACATATCATAGGAAAGCCGAGGTGGGTGCTTGATTGTAGAGGAAGTGCTCGAGGAAGAAACTACTAGAGCAATAAATGTGCCTGGAACTGGAGCTGAGGAAGTGAAGACACTTGAAGGGACCAGGCCAAGAGTTTCAATGAAGGTAATAGTGCAGAAAAGGAAAGTGAAAATTCTAATTGGTGGATTAACCCTTGGGAAAAGGGTACGAGTAGTTGTTATACTAGAAGAGACTCAAAAACATACTACTACAGTTGAGGGGGAATGTGTTGATACAACTAGACCTTGTGGGTTTGAGGAGCGACTAAACAAATAAAAATAGGAGAATTCTGCAGAGGAAGGCCCCTCTACATCTGAAATAACTGTTGTTACACTAGATCCTAAACAAGAACTAGAGAAACAACAAGAGACAAAAGGACTAGTAACATAAGAGAAGACAAAAGAACAAGAGGTTGTTACTTCACTAGGTAAGACAAATATTGACCCTCTCATTCAAATTGAAAATATGAGAAAGGAAAATGAGGAGTTAAAGAAACAACTTTCCATGGTTAAATAACAACTTCATTTTAAGATGAAATTGGATTGGATATGTTTGATAGGCTATAGAAATGGAATCATCTACTATCTCAGAAAAACTTTGTAAGGGTTGCCAACAAATCTTTGAGGTGGCTAAAATCATGGAAATTGTTACTATTTCAGTTAGAGTACAAGTGGGGGAACATGACAAATAATTTCAACCTTCTATTCCAGAAGAACGTGTTGATGACGCTACTATTACGAAAAAACCAACAAACGAAGCAGAGCATGAAGTAGAAAAATAGTCTGCTAATCCACAAGAACATGTTTATGATGTTGTTGTTACACAAGAACTGACAATTGAAATAGAGTGCGCTGAAAATAAAAAAAATGGTGTACCAAAAGAACCTATCGATGATGTTGTTATTACACAAGAACCAATAGTTGAGATAGAGTAACAAGAAGAGAAAAAGGGATTAGAAGGAGGATGTTGAAACAACATCTGAAATAAATCATGTTAAATTTGAAGATTTGATGAGGGTACTAGAGTAGTGGGAGAAATTAATGCTCTTTCCCAAAGATGAAGTCATCTTCCTAAATAAATATGAGGAAATGGTCAATCAGCTTAAGGAGTGGGCTAAAGAATTAAGAAACACAGAATTTATGAGAATTCAAAAGGAGAGGAATCAAGCAATGAAATAGGGGAAGGAACTCCAAGGAGAGGTTAAGTTATTACAACAAGAAAAGGAGCTCATTTATGAGATCATTAATGGCTTATTGTGCGTTAGGCTTCCTTATCCTTCTTATCCTTTATGTTTACAAGAAAAACATTATCTATTCCAATTAACAACCCTGAAGGAAAAGTGACCATATAAGACAAGGGAGATACATGAATTCCTAGAAACATTTAAAAGTGCTAATTTCTCATAACAACATTTGTTGTGTGAGCTGTACATGCATGATCTCGCTTTCTTTGGGGACAAACCATTCAATCTGACACCCTAGGTGGGAGATGTACAACTTAGGACTTTTGTTTCTTTTATGAAAAATAAGATAGGTTGGAAAGATTCCCATGATACTATAACAAATAATGAAGAATGGGTAGAACTCTTTATTAGAGGGTTCAACTGAAGCTATTACACACAAATACAACAAAATATGGTGGTTTCTAGCCACTAAGACACTGTTGATGGACTATCAAGAATCAATTCTACGGAGATGGCAGATAAATATATAATGAATGAGAATTGGAGCCTTAGAAGGAAGCAAGTTGATATGGGATCTTTCCCAACAAGAATTGAAGAAGGGAGACCCCTATTGTTATCAGAATTTTAAGCAAGCACTTTTAGAAGTTCATTGGTATGTTGACCGTATTAGGAATATTGGTGCAAGAAGGATAGGAATTAGATTCAAGTTCCCTCTTATTTGGTTACCCAATCATCGGTATCAACATCCATATATTTTTAATATTAAGTGTTGGGAGGGAGAATTGGTTATTTCTTAAGGATACAGGGCTAGAGGTGAAGACATGGTAGGAAAATACAACCTCACACAATTCACTCTCATCATGTCAGGCATCAGTGACATGATTATGCATGAGGATATGCAGAAGCTCAAGCTGGGAGGATATGTTGGGTCACATAATTGTCATATTTTTCCTACTTATTTTCCTATTTCTCTTATCCCTTTTTTACCAACATGACCATATCTTGTTACTGTAACAACCCTGATTCACTTGAGTATTTCTTTTTTTAGTTGTCACTTTCTTAGTCCAATTCTAATTATAATTTGACATTAGAACTACTTTCTTAGGCTGCATTTTATCATAAAACTAATGTATGGGTTGTTTCAAGTTTGGATGGTCTATCGAAGCTTGTTGTTACATATTACATTTCAATTCCTTTACTAATTTGGATTAATTAAGGTTTTGGGAGTTGTTGTTGTTACATAGACGGTTTCTTAAGCACATGCCGCCTTTCCTAATTAGACTAGATCTTTGAGCACATCAAAGTCAAAATAAACAACTCATCACTTGGAGATATTTGTGGAGCATCCAAATTATTTGGTTGAGATCTTTTGTAACTAAAGGAAATTGTTATAATTTTACCCCTTCCATGATAATCATTGTGTAATTGTTAAGATATCATTTTATTTTAATATCATAAGAGAATCAAAATATTCTCATGATGATATTCTCTTTGTAATTAAGATCTCTAAAAGAGAAGTTTGTTTGCTCATGATGGCTAGAGTGAAGAATTGGAGAATAGGATTGGAAATGGGAAACACTAGAGATCTGTAATATTGATACTTTTAATAATGCAAATATCAACTTTGTGGTTTAATAATTTTGTCTGATTAGTTTGTGTACTTTTTATTACAACAACCCCTACTGAGGAGGAAGGGCACTCTTTCTTAGCAGGGATCACTGGTTAATTAGAGTGGAAGCATAATTTCATAAAAATAATTATGTGTGTAATTTAATTAATTACAGTAAGCTTTTGATGGTGTGATAGCTTAAGTCCTAGACTGGTCCCTTAGTTTAGTGTGGCAGTGAATTATTTTCTTTACTATTATAGTTTGGATTACAATTCCTTTTATGTGTGCAAATTGAATGAGTGTTGGTTTTTAGGAGTGGTGTGAGAGTGGTTGAATGATATATTGGATAAATATTTATCAGTTACGTGATTGTTGTTATAGTTAATTTCGTGTGTAATTTAATTAATTGTAGTAAGATTTGGATGGTGTGATAGCTTAAGTCCTGGACCAGTCCCATAGTTTAGTGTGGCAGTGAATTATTTGATTGGTTGTTACATTTTGGATTGTACTTCCTTTTGTTGATCTAAATATGATCTGAGGTTGTCATTGATGTCAAGCCAAGCGGCACCAGGGGCTACCCTGATTTTTCAAGGGAATTTTTACTTCACAACTTACTCTATTTTGAGTCAAGGATCTTCTAGATAGATTCTACTCATCGAGATGTTTCCATTGATATATGGCACACCAAGTAAGTCTTCACGGTTTAAGAGATATTCATGTTTGAAGTTAGTAACCCCAATTAGTGGGCTAAAACCCTATGGGGTTGTGGCATGGCACTCATAATTGATTTTGTTCATTGAATAGTCATTAATTAATAATTTTTTTAAACTCCTAAAATCCCTCCAACATTCTCTATAGAAGCCCCTCTCAACTCTATAAAAAGAAATCTCATATATCCTCCAAATGTAGTGATCATGGCATTTTTTTTATAACTTCATGTATGCGAAGTATTAGATTTTGAAATTAAAACCCCTTTGATTCGCAATCCTGATGAACATAATGACCGAATTTCAGATCTTGGTTCGCTATATTTGCAGAGATATGATATGTGGAAGTTAGGGTTTTTGCAGGTTGCCGAATTTCATCTCAAAGAAGTAACCTTGGGAAAATCATCATAACCCTCTCTCTGAGAAGAGGATTGGAATTCTATAAAATTTGGTGGATAGTGCACGGACTATAGCTTTCTGTGTATCAATTTTAGAGTCGAACAAGGAAATAGTGACTCGTGGCACGTCGTATAAGTTCGCTCTACTTAACTAGTCCATAATTAGGTCATTGTGAGAGATTGGGCATAACGTTGTCTTGAAGAGTCAAAATTCGGTCAGAGCTGTGGCATTGGAAATAAGACTCAGAGGGATTCTACAGGACCGAAGATCACATGTTGGGGATCTGAAATTGCAGAGATACATCAGATTAAATATCGTGCTCCAAGAAGGCAAGAAAAACTAGATTGAGTGTTGAGGAGGTAAATCCCCTCTGCGGACAGAGGCGATCCCACGCAAGTTCCTAATTGAAAATTAAATACCAATGATGAGGGCCTACTTGGATTCCAACGCTAGTGCTTGTAGAAGAGGCGATGCTCCCGTTCCTTTGATCCGGCAGATCACGATCCCCACGATCTCCATGAATGGACACCTGCATATACAAAGAACGACACAAACACAAGCATAAAATCCAATAGATGAAACTATATATCAGTCAGAAAGGATATAACTCATCATTATCACAAAGAACAATAAGAGTGGAACCATAACAATAGTCGTTTATTAATGATAAACAAAGAAGAATATAACCATAGTTCTGACATCAGATCCTCCTTTGGCTGGGTGATCAGCAGCACATGTCTTGCAAAGCTTTGTTGGGAATAGGAACAAGCTTCTCTCTCCTTGGTTATGGGACAAGAATCTCCTTACTTAGATTTGGCCTTATGGGAATGAAGAAGGCTCTCGCAGCATGAAGCTCTTGGAAACATGACAGTTCTAAATCTCTGGAACTCTGGAACCAGCTTGCCAAGGAAAATGGACAAGCTTTTATAGATGGAGGAAGGGGAGTTGGGATCATCCACAATAATCATGGGATTGGCTTTATCACCAAGGAAGCTTCCATGAGAGGTGGAAAACCACTTCCTCTCTATGGAAATCCGTAGCCAAACCACCCAACTCAAGATAGATTTAGTCCAGGAATTTGTTAGGATGAATCTTCCGTCGTTTGTTTGTTAAAAAACACCACTGATTATGGTTGGTGCGAGTGCGACTCTATGAAAGAGTGCCAACTGGTGCGCCCTCTTTGGAGGATCTCCCCCATTGGCGCGAGGGCTGCACTATGGAACCGCGCCAATGGAAAAAGGGTTATTTTTAGGGGTTTTTAGCAGGAGATGTCTTCAGGGAAAATGAAGCTCAAGTTCAAGGGAATGCAATGCAAGTGTTTGCAGGTCATGTCACTTCTCATAGGTCCTGGAATGAGTCCTCCAAGATGTGGGAGAGGGGTAACAGGGACGGTGACAAATTGCTGCGTAACATCGAGTGTTGTCAAGGGGTGCAAAGGACCAGACTTTCTAGGGTAGTAAAGAGCAAGGTGCAGCAAAATGATGCAGCAAAGGTAAGCTATAGGTAAGTATGTTTTGTATATGCATGTTCATCTCTTAATTACATTAGGTTCTTTGTATTCTAATTTGTTTTTTTTGTTTAACACTGACATATGCTCTGCAGGATGAGGTAAGTTTTTCTATTATCATGTCATGGGTATTTCCTCGAAGACTTTTCACAGGTATTATATATTCATCAAGATAAGACTTAGTGCATAATCTAATGTTCTAAAGAATGAGAAAGGGTAGCATGAAAAGAGCAGCAATCAAGGTGCTGAACAACAGCGAGAAGTTCACCACATGTAGTCTTCAAGTGGGCATCACTGCATACAAACATTGTAAAAGTATCATTGTACAGAGTCATTGTAAAAGCATCTTTGTAAAATTTGTACAAGTGTCTATATGCAAAGAGTTGAAGAGGTAGTGTCGGGAGGTCTAGGATCATCATTAGGTGGTTGTGTCATAGTTGGGGTTATGGTCTAGTGTGCCATCTTCTTCTACATCACTCTATATCATTGTAAAGTGGACCATTTTCCGTGGTACAAGAGTCTATTCTTCTTTTATTCTTCTATAAGGTGATAGGCTGGTGCTTGAAGTCACCAACAGGTTCAAGCCTGTGAAAACTTAAGGGTGGTAGGGTGGTGGTAGGGTGAGTTGTAGCACATTGGGTGTTGGGGCATCCATTCAGTTGACTACTGAAGAATCTCGGGCATTGGAGCGTCCATCTAGTGGGAGCTGGAGAAGAATGTTTTTCTAGATTCTAGGAAGTTGGAGCTTTATTTTCAATTAGAGTTGAAGATTAAAGAATTATTAGAAAAGCGTTCGATGGTTTTTGATCCGGAGGGGGTTTTCCACCTAAAATATTTGTGCCTCCTATGTTCTTTTATTCACTATTGTTACTGCATAAACATTAATGATAATTGAAGATTAACTAATGCTCTGAAAAGATTTAAAAGTGATAATTTCTAAGGAATATTGATTCAACCCCCCGCCCTATCAGTATTTTCCAACACTTTTTATGTGTGCATATTGAATGAGTGATGGTTTTCAGGAGTGTTGTGAGAGTGGTTGAATGACATATTGCGTAAATAAATTTTTTATGTGATTGTTGTTACTACTGCTATTACAGTTAATTTTGTTTGTAATTTATTTAATTGCAATAATCTTTGGATGGTGTGACATATTAAGTCCTGGAACATTCCCTCCATGTAGTGTGGTAGTGAATTATTTGCTTTGCTGTCACAATTTGGATTGCACTTCATTTTATGTGTGCGATTGAATGAGCGATGGTTTTCAAGAGTGTTATGAGAGTGGTTGAATGACACATTGCATAAATATTTCTCATTTATGTGATTGTTGTTACTATTTTTGTTATAATTAAGTCTATGTGTAATTTAATTAATTTCACTAGGCTTTGGTTGGTGTGATAGCGTAATCCCTGGATTGATCCCGCAGTTTAGTGTGGTTGTGAATTATTTGCTTTTTTGTTATAGTTTGGATCACAATTCCCTTTATGTTTGCAGATTGAATGAGTGATGGTTTTGAGGAGTGTTGTGAGAGTGGTTGAATGACAAAGGAGGTTATTCTGTAGTATTTCTTTACATTGAATCTGTGTGGAATGTGTAACAACTTTTTTGATGGCTAAGAGTGTGTGTGTAACGACTTTGGGTTGAGATTATTTTATACTAGTCATCTTCTGCCTTAGCATAGACTTTGCATGATAGTCTTGTAAAAATTAAAGTCTATCTGGATCGATAATTAAATGTAAGACTGGGTAGACCAAGATTAAAATGAAAAAAATAAAAAAGTAATGAAGTTAACAAAGTTTCGTATTCACATCATTGTGAGATATGGGCATTAATATTTTATTGTCTTCACAAACATATGTTGATATAAAATTAATGGAAGAAGCATTCAAGTAATCATAATTTTTTCTGCCAACAATTCATACCATATCTTGAACACTTTAATGATATTGCAATAGGTGATATGCATTGACACAAATATTACTGAAGCATTTCAAATTTTAGGCTATAAGAATCATCTTTTTTAAACACGTATTTCAAATATTCTGACAATTTAGAAGTCTTGGTCATTAACATCCTTGTCTACAACAATTTCATCTAGCGCATCATTGTCATTGTCCATATGATATTTCAAGTAGTTAATATTATCATCATCCTCGTCTTAACTTGCATCATCATCATTGAAATATGATTGTAGACCATCCATATTGTTACCAAATGTATTTGGATCATGATTTTCTATACCATCCATATTATTGTCTTCGGTAACATCATGTAACTTTGCATTAATGTTGTCTTCTTGTGCCTAAACATAACCATCTTCAACATCATCATGTATGTCAATTCCTTAATTTTCTCTAATCCCTCTCTCTCATTTTTTCAGCCACCATTGTTTTGGTTAGTATCCACTAATGCATCATCAAATACATGCATTAATCTTTGATCAGAATGTATGACAAATGTCCATTTCAGGTCTAGAATATATTCATAGAAAAATACGTGTGCATGAACAAGTATATACATATATTAAATGTATGCTATAACAATTTTATTAATTAATAAACACATGTATATATTTGCAACAAACAATGTATTAATAGATTATCGATCACTACTGCTTCTAATTCATAGAGTTAAACAAATACCTGCTCACAATGAATTGGTAGAACATAAGGCTCCTTATCCTCTGGTAGGAACTCTGAGGAATCTATAGAAAAAAATCCATTATGGGTATCAGGTCTTTGTGTCCTTTCAAACTCTCAATACCATCTACACTTAAAAATAAACCATTTAAAAATAGCAGTAATCCAACTCAATATTTTCTCGTATTTTCCCAACATATTGTAGATTCCCTTCAATAATATTCTTACCTTTTGAGCTTCATCGACTGGATTTCTTGAAGTCAACCATGATTCCACAATCGAAGGATTGTCTCTTTACATATACACATTCTATGCGATAATGTCAACCATATGCCCACATTGTTGGATATTTCCTTTCCTTTGAAACGCCATTTATTTTGGTTAAAACAAATATAATGACGAATATTAAAATCGTTAATAGTGTCAAAACTGTAAGGAAACAACATTTTGTAAAATTCCAACTGTACCTTTCTTTCACATCCTCTAGACATGTTGATTTCATCTTTTGTTATGTTTGAATCTATACTTGCATCTTCTATTTGATTTTGAGTTTGTTCAGTAACCCATTGTAGTGTGCAATCTTTGGCCCATTCCCCTTATAGATCAATAGGAAATGGGATATTCCTTGGGTTTGATCTTTTAAATTTTCTCCTTACTTCTAACACTTCTTCTCCCTTTTTATCATACAAATCAATCCATTTGTTCATAAAGTCCATGTGGTACAGAATGAACTTGTCGAGTATAACACTTTCGTCTACACCTATTATATGTCAACATGCTTATTCAAACTCCAAAGGCCATGTTGTTAATTTGACAAATAAATTACATAGTAAATTAATGATCACAATAAAAACAACGATAATGACCATGAGTTTGCTTACTAATTTCTACTTGAATACTATTAGTTTGTGTTTTTCTCCGTCAATAATAGCTAATGTTCATTCTTCATCGCAGAAGCGTGGCCCATCTTCGAATACCAAGGAATTCACATGGGAATAAAAATGTTTCATTCAATACATACCCTTCAGCCATGCAATCCTCTATATGTGCCTTTTTTCATACATATCTTCTTAGAGTCTTCATATACCTCTCAAAGAAAAACATCCACCTCGCTGATATGACAACCGCTAATTCAATGTCATAAACTAGGTGTATAAGTAAATGGACTTGCAGGTCCATGAAACTTGCAGGGAGCTCCTTCTCAAATACACATACAATTTCTACAAATTCCTTCTTCCATTTTGTAACTTCACATGCTTGGATCGCCTTGGATGTCACCCACCTAATATAAGAATACTAAATTAGTATGAACCTTTTGGAAAAAATTAAAATTCAATACAATATCTCTATGTTTCTCAAACATGAACATTCCATACCACATACCTTAAAAATGTTGACAATCAACTTATGGCATTCCTCAAGTCAACAATTAGACATGGATCCCCCCTAATTGTCAATGTTATGATATGTTGTCAAACACATTTATCAAAGATCGTCATTAGTTATTTTTGTCACACAATAGAATATAAGAATATATTTAATACCTAATCAATTTTAACACTAAATGTTAAATGATGATATATAATACCTTCATAAAATTATGAAAATAATGTGTTTTAACACTTGTGATATGTCCATCAACTCTAAAATATTTATTTAATGATGAGTCATAGCTAGTACGTGTTCTTATTAAACATGTAACACTTTTTAGTTGGTATAGCTTTTTTTTTTTCAAAATCCGTGGAGGTTCTACAAATTTTTCATTTTCCCTATTTGGCCACAAAAGTTTTCTATAAAAGGTGCCCTTCTCTCCAGAGAGACAAGGTGCCCTTCTCTTTGCCTTCTATATGTCAAAAAATTGTATCTAGGACATTTTTGAAGATGTGCATGGGATCTAATAGGTGAGATATTAATATATCCTTCCAATATGGAGTTCCTAAAATATGGATTTACTTTTCATCCCTTTTAGCATCTTAATTAGAACTTGTTCTAGTTTTTCAATAGAAATGTAGGTTTTAATCCCGTACAGAAATTACCTGCATACGAATTCTAAAACACAGAAAATAAACAATGTGAGAGCACAACACATAAAACACATATACACAAAGATTTTTCCCTGGATCCCAAAATTGGGACTACTAGCTTGATTTTTCATTATGTTCCTTTGAATGTTATAATACATATTTATACATGCCGAAGAATCCAATACCATGGACCAAAAACCATCGTGTGCAAAAACCATGTGTGAAAATCATGCACAAAACCATAGGTGGGCCTACCCAACCTAACATAGGTTCCAAAACCAAAATTTCCAGGGTGCTACCCTTGACCCCATAAAGTGGGGTTACCTACACCCCTCAAACCCCCTATGACCCCCCCGCTACGCAATCAACACAATGAAGGGGGGGCTCCGCCCCCCATCTAACCCCCTGATTAGCTAGGTGGGCTAATCGTGGAAAGAATATAACACAACCCAACATTCTCCCACTTGTTGTTTTCTTTCCACGGGGGGCCACAAGAGGGCTTAGTCATTTATCCAACCCTGCAACACCCATTGTTTCTCTACACCAAGAGAACTTCTCAGAGCTCACAGATTTTGTCAATGCATTTATAGTATTCTTCAAAGTGTCCACCTTTACCAACAACACCTTTTTGTCTTCTATCATATCCCTCACAAAGTGATACTGAATATCAATGTGCTTTGTCTTTGAATGATATGCAAGGTTCTTTGCCAAGAAAATTGCACTTTGGCTGTCACAGTCTATCGTTATAGCTCCCTGTACTAACTCCATACTTGAACACAATCTCTACAACCAAACTGCTTCCTTTCTTGCATGAGTGGCTGCCATGTATTCTGCCTCTGTAGTTGATAGTGCCACTATAGATTGTTTCTTACTCATCCAACTGACTACACCTCCAAATAGGTTAAACACATCCCCACTTGTAGATCTTCTCTGATCCAGATCTCCAGCCTAGTCTACATCAACAAAGCCACGAATATCCAACACTCTGTCCAATCCTGGTCTTCCTTGTTAGCACAAACCATAATCATTAGTGCCACGTAAATACCTGAAAACATGCTTCACTATTGTCTAATGCTCCTTTCTTGGTTTTGACATAAAACTGCTCAATACTCCCACTGCATGTGCAATGTCTGGTCTAGTACAGACCATTGCATACATTAGGATACCGAATGCACTTGCATATGGAACATGGGACATGTCCTCTTCCTCTTCTTGTGTCTTTGGGACACTGTTCAGCAGATAACTTTACACCTACAAGAATAGGAACCTTCACCGTTTTATTATCCTGTATATTAAATCTCTGCAATATTTTCTTAACATACTTCCTCTGGTTTAACCAGAGCTTCCTCTTTGCCTGATCTCTTTTAATTTCCATGCCCAAAATATAGTTTGCAGCACCGAGATCTTTCATGTCGAATTTGGAGGACAATTGGGTCTTCAAATCTTGGATAATTTCTTTGTCATTTCCAACTAGCAACATATCATCCACATACAAGACCAAATAAATAAAACAATCACCAATTAATTTAAAATACACACAGTGATCTACTTTTCTTATGGTGAAGCCAAGTCCCCGTATAAATGTATCAAATTTCTGATACCACATCCCTGGTGACTGTTTTAACGCATACAAAGACTTCTTTAACTTGCATACTAGTTCTTTCTTACCCTTCACCGCAAAGCCTTTGGGTTGCTTCATGTAGATTTCCTCTTCCAGATCCCCATGAATAAATGTTGTCTTCACATCCATCTATTCTAGCTCAAAATCAAAAGTAGCAGCAATAGATAAAAGTAATCTAATAGAGGTTACCTTGGCAACAGGAGAAAAAATATCACCAAAATCAATTCCCGACACCTGAGAATAACCTTTTGCTACCAACCGAGCTTTATATTTCTCCACCTTTCCATCTGCATTTGTCTTCTTCTTGAACACCCATTTGTTGCCAATGGGTTTCCTTCCAGTCGGCAACTCCACCAGATCCCAAGCCTCATTTTTGTGCAAAGATGCCATTACATCAACCATGGCCTCTTTCCAGAGTTTTCCATCCTCTGAAACTACTGCTTCCTTCACAGTTCTCGGATCATCATCAGTAATAGATAATGCAAAATTTTAACAGAAAACAGATGAAATATACCTTTCTGGCTGCCTTCTTTCGCGAAATGATCTTCTCACAATCTGAGTTTGTGGTTCTTCATATTTTGATTCCTCTTCTGCTGTAGAGTTTGATTCTTCCTCCTTTAGCTCAAACTCTATCTGCTTAGGTTCCTTTGGTTGAACTTCATGTTTAATAACATCTTTCACCTCTATGAACACCACATCTCGATTGTACACAACCTTCCTTGTTACTGGGTTCTAAAGCTTATAACCCTTTAAACCATCCTTATACCCAATAAAGATGCACTTTTCATATTTATTATCCAACTTGATTCGTTTCTCCTTTGGAACATGTACATATGCATCACATCCAAATACCCTCAGATGTGAAAGAGAGGGTTTCTTACCAGTCCATACCTCTTGTGGAGTCTTATCCTCCAACGCTGATGAAGGTGACCTGTTGACCAAGTAACATGCAGTATCCACCGCCTCTGCCCAGAATTCATGTCCTAACCTGACACCACTGAGCATGCTTCTTGCCCTTTCCATCAACATCTTGTTCATTCTTTCTGCAAACTCCATTTTGTTGAGGTGTATATGGAGTAGTCTTCTACCATGCTATACCACACTTCTTACAAAATTCTTCAAATTCCTTGCTGCAAAATTCTCCACCATTATCTGTCCTTAGCACCTTTATCTTCCTCTCTGTCTGATTTTCCACCAGAGCCTTAAATTCTTTAAACTTGTCAAAGACTTCATATTTCTTCTTAAGGAAATATATCCATGTATTCCTTGAGAAGTCATCTATAAATGATACATAGTACACAAACTTACCCAGTGATGAAACTTTCACAGGTCCAAACACATCACTGTGCACAAGCTCTAATATTTGTTTCGTCCTCTTACCACCAGAGGGGAAACTCACCCGATTCTGCTTCCCATATACACAATTTCACAGAAATCAAAATCCAAAGAGCTATTACTCATACCTTCTACCATACCTTTACCATGAAGTATTCGAAGGCCTTTCTCTCCAATATGTCCAAGCCTTTGATGCCACAACATAGTCTTCTCTCCAAAGACCACTAGATTTTCTGCTCCACTTTCAGGAACCACAGAACTATTGCACCCATCAACAATTGTGCTACCTTGCAGCTTGTACAGAGTTCCAACCTAAACTCCCCGCATCAATACCAGTGCTCCCCAAACCATCTTGCAAGTATCCTTCTCGAATACTGTTTTTACACATGCATCATCCAACTTGCTTACAAAAATCAGATTTCTAGTCAATGCAGGAATATGCATAACACTCGGAAGTGTTCTAACCCTTCCACCTTGCAACTTGAACTTTACTTTTCCGCGACCAATGATTCTATCCTTCCTATCATCTCCTAAGAAGTCATCACCACCATCGTATTTCTCATACTCACAGAACCACTCTCTATGGGGAGTAAAGTGAAAGGATGCACCTGGGTCAATAAACCATGCCTCATGATTTACATGTGTACTTGAAGAAGCCAAGTACACATCCCCACCTTCATCTGAGGTGGTCTTCGCCTCTGCAGAAGGAGCATCATCAGATCCCTTTCCTTTATCAGGACCTTTAGATTT
This sequence comes from Pinus taeda, assembly GCA_000404065.3. Classification (NCBI taxonomy): domain Eukaryota; kingdom Viridiplantae; phylum Streptophyta; class Pinopsida; order Pinales; family Pinaceae; genus Pinus; species Pinus taeda. The sequence goes on from APFE030176332.1 coordinate 73,379, forward strand.
ACAGTCCCTTTTGTAGTGCCTTTCATTTCCGCATTTCTAGCACACCACCTTTATAGGTTTTCCTGGAGATTTATATCTCTTTCTAGATTTAGATCTCCCACTCGATGACTTATTTTTGTTTCTATTCTAGGATCGTCCTCATACAGACAAGGCATCACCATTCTGGCTCTCCATATTTTTCTGTCTCATCTCCTCCATCAGCAAGGATGAGACTATTTCATCAAACTGCAAGGCAGTTGCATTACTATCTATTGCAATAACCAGACTATCCCACGAATTTGGTAGAGAATACAACAAACTGATGCACTTATCTTCATCTGAAATTTTAATATCAACAGATGCTAACCGACTTACCACAGTATTAAATGTGTTCAGATGCTCTGTCATCGAGTCTCCATCTTTCATCCTCAGGTTATACAGCTTTTTCTGCATGAATAGTTTATTCACCAGAGACTTAGATTGGTACAAAGTCCCTAACTTGTCCCACAAAGCCTTCACGGTAGCTTCCTCTGATACATTCAACAATGCTAAATCTGAGACACACAATCATATCAATGTGCTCTTTACCTTCCAATCCAACTTCTTCCATTCTTCATCGGAAACTCTCATTGGTTTAGTACCCAGATCTACCGCGATCCACTGATCTTTATCCACTAACAGATCCTCCATCTTGAGTTTCCGCAACTCAAAACTCTGACCATTAAATTTCTCGATCTCTATCTTTCCACTGCTCACCATCTTCTTTCACCACCAGAATCGATCTCGTAAATCTCCCATTGAACAGGGTCTACCACAGGCCCGAGTGAAACCCCTTAGCAACAAAGGCATCCCCTTGAAGCCAAAATAGCTCTGATACCAAAGGTAGGTTTTAAACTCGTACAGAAATTACCTGCATATGAATTCTGAAACACAGAAAATAAACAATGCGAGAGCACAACACATAAAACACATATACACAAAGATTTTCCCCTAGATCCAAAAACCAGGACTACCATCTTGATTTTTCATTATGTTCCTTTCAATGTTATCATACATATTTATACATGCCGAAGCATCCAATACCATGGACCGAAAACCATTGCGTCCAATACCATGGACCAAAAACCATCACGTCCAAAAAACATGTGCGAAAATCATGCACAAAACCATAGGTGGGTCTGCCCAACCTAACATAGGTTCCAAAAGCAAAATTTTCCAGGGCGCTGCCCCTGACCCCATAAAGTGGGGTTACCTGCATCCCTCAAACCCCCTGTGACCCCCCCGCTACGCAATCAGCACAACAAAGGGAGGGCTTTGCCCCCCATCTAGCCCCCCGGTTAACTACATGGGATAGTCATGGAAAGAATATAACACAAACCAACAAGAATCACCCCCATCAATTTTTTTTTGCCAAGCTTTCAATTCAATATCTTCATATTTCTTAAGCTAATCAACTGGACCCATAATCATGGGAGGACATATATTTTCAACTTTTCCATCAAATTGATTCTTATGGAGGTTCCTAAACCTATGATCCGGTGGTAGAAAAACCTTGTTGTTTACATAAATAAATTTATGAAGATCTTTAGAATACCACCCTTGAAACTATTTTGCACATCTTGGACATGAAAATATCCCTTTGGTTTGAGACCATGCAATTCAATAAGGTTAATAACATCAAAATAATAGTACAAAACTAAGTATTAAAGTTGGGATGATAATAAATTATGAGTGTAAATAGGTAAAATGAATTATCATACCAGGACGACAACGAAGTCCTGGGAAATCATGAATAGTCTAATGTAGAACACCATACAACATGAAGGACCTATTTGATGGAGTACATGATATGTCATACATTCTTATGCATTTCCATAGTAGTTGCATCTCATCAATAAAAGGTTCAAGATATCCATTTTTTTAACTTGATGTTTTCCTAGAACAATGAGAGTCAACATAAGTTTCTCCTTTCTAACACTCATCCATGGGGAAATATTATATATTATCAATCTGACTGGCCAAACACTATAATTTGAGCTCATGAAAGAGAATGGGTACACTCCATCAATTGTAAGACCAAACCTGATACTACGGGGTTCATATTTGAATTTTGTTGGCCATTTTTCCTCTATGTGTTTCAATGCTTTGGAGTCGGCTGGGATTCACATGAATCTATATTTACTCCTATTCTTTGCATGCTAGTCCATAAATTGTGTAAATGACTTGCAATGAAACATTCATTGAAGTCTAGGTATAATTAGCATGTGATGTAAACTTTCTTTGGAGCTATAGGACCTTGCACATTTGTACGATATCTCTTCTCTTTGCATACAAGGAATTCTACCTTATCCTGATATTCATCTCTATATAAAATGAAATCATTTTTACATTAATTAATATTCTTATATCCATTCCCCAACTCAACCAACAACTGACACGCTTCTCTGTAAGTTGATGGAAACACATTCTCTTTAGGAAATATTTTAGTTTTTAGTGCCTTGTAATATTGCCAAAGATTAGATCAATTGAATGTTTGACTTATGATGAACATGTTTGATATGTAAATATTCTATATTATGAATATTCATATCCAATATATGGCTTTAAAATATCCTTAAAGAAATATAAACAAAGTTGATGAATGTTTATGAATTACGTAGACCAATCGAAAATGCATTGTAAGAAATAAATTTCAACTCACTTCAATAGGGTGTTGAATCCTTTGTCTGAGCAACCAAATAGTGACTTTATTTCTAATAATATTAATGTGCATGCCATTTTGTAGGTTCTTCTTGCACCTAATTTGAACACAGGTGTCGTTGTTGCTTGCTTGATGGAGTCTTTCAACATGTTGTTATCATCAACATTACGTTGGTGGTAATTACCCATGTTTTCGTCATTACTGACAAGCATATGATTATTATTGTCATCATTGTTTCCATCCCCAAATAAACCCCTAATAATCTCATTCTATCCTTCTTCATGCATTGCATTTTCATTTTCATGCTCATCATCATTAAGGCCGCTAGCTAGTAGCATATTGTAGTCATCAGTGTATGTGAATCTCATCAGCTGTTGACATTTCTCAGGTGGTAGAGTTCTCTTTAAATATGTTATTTTTACCACGGTATGGTTTAAAGAATGGTTTGGATCATCCCGCCTAAAAATTAATAACCAATTTAGATCAGATTGGGCATTAGTAGTCGTTATTTCATCATCATCTTCTACCTATCCACAAATGCAAATGTATCAATTTCAAATAAATATAATCAAATATCGCTTAATAAATCACATCCCCTGTACTATAGTTTTGACCAACCTTTCTTTACTGGAATTATTTATTGTTTCTTAAGTATCCATTGTCACATCCTCTTCCACCGGCTATGTTCTTCATGATTTAACAATTTTAGGTCCACACCCATGTACACATGTTTTGTTTCTTTTGCTAGTTGAATGCTTAGGTTGTGCACTTGTTCCAATCTCCATCTGAAATATCAACAACATGCATTAATTTATTTCAAGGTTGGATAATGCAGTATAAATTCTAATAATCTTGTGAAAAATGATGGACATAAAAAAATGTTTCCTAAGTTAAGTCAAAATTTGATAATTACCTGATGTCCTGCAAAATCTGTTGTGTCCTTATTTAATATTACATGATCTGTTTCCATGGCCTCATCTTGCTCCTATAATACATAACATAGTCAATGATGTTTAGTACACCAATTATATCATTTCAGCCAATAGGATATCCAACACAAAACCTCATTGTGGCATCCATGAACCTCATTAGGGCTCTTAGAGGGGCCTACGACATGCATAGATCATTATTTGACCTCTTGAGAGGCTTACTTTTTCATTTATGAGCTATTTTGGTGGGCTTGTCACCAAAAGTTGTATTATTAGAGCATTATTTTACTTTTGGGGCTTATGTAGGCCAAGGAGGCTAATTCAAACTCCTAAGTTGAGTATAAATACAAGTGAGATGATTTATTTTCTCATCATCACTTTGGTTTAGATTTCTTATCTCTCTTGAGATTTTAGCACTTTTTCTAAGGATGAATTGGAGTTTTATGGATGAGTTTTGATGTGTTGATATTGGCCTGTCTTCTCTTGTAGCTTCTTTATTGTCAATTGTGAATGGTTTGATATACTCTATTACATGTAAGTACATGTTTTTTTTTTGTTATTCTTGTTTACTTTTGTCATATATTTTGGACTAGGATTTTCGTTGTTCTAGGTCTAATTGCTGCATACATTTATTGCTTAATATTGTGGAACTTGTCTCTATTATAGAATTCCTTCAATGTATGGGCCATGTAATGTGAGTGAAATATCCTAGTGGTAAAACTTAACCTTGTGTTATCCTTCTATGATTTCAGAGATTGGCAAGACAAAAGCCACAAAAGATACATCAAACAACTTATGAGTCTAGGACCTAGCCTTCCTGGACTCAGAGAGGGCTCTCTCTATGTAATTATGATTTAACTTTGTTTTTAGTGCTATAATGTTTCAGGTTAGATATTAAGAGTAAAACGATTGTTTGTTTTTTTGTTCATTTGGTTGGAGAAAGATCATTTTTTAAAATTTTTAATTGGGCTATGGAGTCACATGGCTGGGTAGTAGCATCAATCTTATAGAGCATTTACAGTGCAAGCTAATTGTTCCTACTAGATCTTTAGAGCAGAGTGATAAATGGAATGACAGAAAAATGATATCAGTCAGCATTAGAAAGCATTTAAGTATTTTTTAATTGTACTTCAGAGGAAAACATATATATTGTAAACACAGATAGCAGTAAGGTGCTTCAACAACATATATTAAACTATAATTTCTTCTTTACAATAAGAATTAAAGATGCATGGATGGGTAAACAGAAATACATTAAACATAGAAAGGAAAACATCACCAGGTCAAAAAAGATCAAGTATCCTGTAAACTGTCCTTTTTATTGATGCTCCAACTCAAAATTACAATGCTCCAAATAGAAAAATCGTTCCAATGACTAGGGTCCCCCCTCTAATACTCCCAATGCATGGAGTATTTAAACAAAAACTACAACAATTTTCCTTGTACACTTGGCAATCTATTATTTATTACAATGAAGGGAAAATTTGACTAATGTAGCCAAGGAGTGGCCACGCTGAGAAAATTGGGACATGTGTCCCTCTTTTCTAGGATGCTGTTGCTTGAAGTATTAATTTGACTGGAGTGGTTCTGTTGATGTGGCTGGTGCTAACTCATGCATCTATGGTCACTCTAGTCATCCTTATATCGTTCTTTCTGGTATTCACATAAGTCACTCCACGCTTCCCCCTCTGGGATCTTGATCTTGGTTAATCTTTGATAAACCTCATTAGCATCAGTGTATTTGGAAAACGATGGCTTGACCAAAAACACATGCTTCATCTCATGTTCAATGTAAATTTGATTGTTGATTTCTTCTAGTAAATCCTTTCCTGTTATGCTGCCTTTGATGTTGGATAGATTTTCAGATTTTGTGGCTATTCCCTGTAATTTCTTGACATATTCCCCTTTGTCCACGAGTTTGTCATTTATAAAAAATAGACAAGGAAGACATTTTTGATGTAGAGGCTGCATTCTATTGAAAAACATATTAACTATCAGCTCTAGAACTTGGATTTTCTTGAAGCCGCACATTTAAACTCTTATTTGTTAGCACCTTTTTGACTTGTAGTATGGTATCTGTCCTGTCTGCTACTCCCAAGTCTTCCAGCTCATATTTGTTTATTGCATTCAGAAATTTGATAATTCTGTTTGCTCTTGTTGGCATATCTCCCAACCCTATAATGGTGGCTGAAATGGCTTCTTCGCTTTTCTCTACTAACTCGTTATGCTAAAAAATAATTTGGATGCTAGGACAAATTTCATTCATACGATCTATTATATTGTGCCAAATGATATCCTTAACCCTCCCTAGAGTATTTCCAATGGAGGATTCTTTTTTTGACTTCTGAAGCTTTTCTATCAATGCCATTTATCTCTGCATCTCTACCAAGTGATTGTTTTCAACTCTTTTAATCTGATCTTGTATCATACCAACTTGGGATTCCAGCCTCTTGATTCCTTCATTCTGCAGATTCATTCCTTCCATAGATCTTGCCAACTGTTCTACACTGCTTCCTACTCCTGTGGCTGCACATGCTGGAGTAGTTATGGGTAAGGCTGTTAGAGGAAGGGTCTCCACTATTGTGCTAGCCATCTGTGCTGCTTTTTCTTTCTCCTGCACCATCTTTTCCATTTCTATCTCCATCTATTTGATTTGGATGGACTGCTCGACTATTAGTTTCATAATGTTAACCTTTATGCTCTTTGTTTCCTCCATTTCCTTGGTCAGTGGGTCACGTGTAGTAGGCAGCTTGAGCTGCTTCTTTAGAGCTGCAATGTCTAACTCTTTCTTCTTTATTACTTCTTCAACTTCTTTTGTATCTGAGGGATCATATCCAATCTTTATTACTAAGTCTTCTAAGGACTTAATCCTGGTGTCCTTTGACAATGATGAAATCCTCTCCATCTCCAACTGAGATTGAGCGTTTCAGAGGACATTCTTGAAATCAAACTCAAAGGAAGTATGTTTGTAGTCTTCTAGAGTTTTGGGCTCTCATGTTTGTGCCTCCAAAAATGCCATATGCATTTTTCCCTTCTCTAAGTCAAAGGCAGAGAGAAGTCTGCCTTGTGCAGTTGCATTCTACTTCCAAAATTGAGCATAGGTGCTCTTCTTTAGTATTTCATTTTTTATTTTGATTTCTCTGAATGTATCAATAATTGTCTCTTATTTCCCTTCAGTCACCTTTGAAGATGAGGACACTTGAGGAGATTGTTGTCTTTCTGAAATCGAAGTAGAAGGAAATGATTGTCCTCCAGCTGGGGAGGAATCTGGAATAATAACCAGCTCTAAGGATTTTACTAGTAGTTGTCTTCCAATAAAGATGGCCTCCACAGTCACCTTCATGTAATTCCTGCATAACTTTGTTAGCATCATCTTTTAACAACCATCTGAGTAAAACACCTCCAACATCTTTCCAATACAATACACCATCAACAATACAAAATTTTATACCTTTCAATTTGAGAAATCTAGCTTTTGTTTTGGATAATCCAAGAGGAGCATTTAAATTGAAAAGAACATATAAAAGGTCTGCATATTAGGGAGAATTTAAATATGCCTCATCTATTGGTGGAGTCACTATTCCCTCAAGATCATCCAAAGAAAATACCATGTTGATGTCTAAAGCATTGAAATTTGATTCAACCATCAATTTGGCTAATCCTTGTCCTTTGATCAACTTGGTGGGCTTTATTTCTATATCATATTCCAATATCTCAACTATCCATTTTCCTCTCTTCCCATCTGGTCCATTTTGAGTAAGAATATCTTTGACCACTACATTGGGCACATAAGAAATGATATGAGAATGTAAAACATAAACCCTGAAGTCTTTGATTTCTTTAACTAAAGAAAATGCTTGTTTTTCCATGATATTGTACTTCAAAGAAGCATCTCTCAAAGCTTTGCTAAAGAATGCTATTGGATGTTCATGTCCATCACTGTTTTTCTGCAATAACACAACAACAATAGTATGTTCAGATGCAAAATAAGATTTTATGAAATCCTTAGTGAAATCCGATTTGATTAAAATTGGAACTTGTGTTAATGCATGTTTGACTAGGTGAAAAGATTGCTTGGCTTCCACATTCCATTTGGTTTCTATGTCCTTTTTGAGCATGTTTTTTATATTCCTAAGTAATTCAACTAGATTTGGTATGAATCTTCTTAAAAATTTGATTTTTCTAATAAAAGACTAAAGTTCTTTCATGTTTCTTGGATGATTGATTTTAAGGATGCCTTCAATCCTATTGGCCTAAAATCTTTCCTTCTTCAAGACCAAACAATGATTTCTTAGGATTGAGTGAAATACCGAACTTTCTGCACTTTTCAAATACTTTTCTTAGATGTGCTATGTGTTCTTCATTAGTTTTTTGAAAAAACTGTGATGTCATCGAGATAAATCAAAATGAAATATCCAAACTCTTCTTAAAAAGCAATGTCCATTGCTCTCTGAAAAGTAGCTCCTGCATTCATTGATCCAAAAGGCATTTTAACATACATGAAAGTTCCCTAAGGGGTAGTGAAAGCAGTTTTATCTTGATCATCAGCATGTACTAAAACTTGATTGTATCCTGAGAAACCATCTAACAAGGAAATCCTACTAGAACCTACTACCCTTTGAAATATGTGATCCGCTTTTGATAAGGGATAGTTGTCCTTAAGAGAAACCTTGTTTAAATTTCTAAAGTCAATGCATAACCTTATTTCACCACTTTTCTTTCTTGTAGGTACAATGTTGGATACCCATTTAGAATATCTAATTGGGACTATGATCTTAGCATAATACATATTTTTGATTTCTTTTTCTGAATCTTTATGTATTTCAGTTTTTTGTACAGTTTTATTTACAGGAAATTTCTCCTCATAAACAACAGTTTGATATAAATCCTTAGAAATTTGATCCAAATCACTATGTACAATAGTGTGACTGTCTATTTCACTTTCCAAATCTATGTTAAAGTCTTCAAATTCATCTTTTGATTGCAAAAAGCTTTCAATTTGCTTGTCATTCCCAAAAACTTGCTAGTATCTCATGTTAATAGGCACTGCAAGATGATGTTTTACTTAAAATGTGTATTGTTTGTTTGGATGAGGTAATTTGCAAGTGCTACTTGGAAAAGCTAGTCCATTGGCTAGGGCATTCTGGAGCCTAGGGATAACAGCAAGGTCATTCTCTTCAAATTTTTTGAGGAAATCAATTACAACATTTCAATATTCTCTCAATCTAGGGTGTTTAGCCGAGTATTGTCCTTTAATTTTTCTAATGATAAGCTCAAAGTCTCCCTGGACATAAATCCTTTTAGAACCTATCTTTTTAAGCAACTTCAAGACTAATAATAATGCCTCATATTCTGCTATATTTTTTGTACACAGAAAATTCAGTTTATAAGAGTAACCTTGAGCCTGATTAGTTGTTGGATTATATAACCAGATTCCTGCCCCTGATCCTGTTTTACCACATGAGCCATCAAAAGTCATATTCCAAAGAGGTTATGTTTCAGGGTTTTGCTGCATAATGGGCACTTGCGTGTCATGTTTTTCATTGAATTCATTTTCTGCCTGTTTTACCTACATATCTATGTCTCCATCATTGTCATTATATAGAATGAAGGAATGAAGATCAGTGTGAAATGAGTAGAGGGGATAATAGTCTGGCCTTTCTTAACTACTCACCATGTACGTCATTAAAATTTCTCTATATAGCCTCCTTGATTGACCAAATACTGGTATTGTGGCATATGTCATATCCATTTGAAGTGTTCCCTGCAACTTAGCCCCCCAAGACCTTGATAATAACATACCATACTTAGGAGGAATATCCGCTACTACAATATCCATCACTAAACTTTTGGCTGGTATCTAGGCTAGTGTGACACAAAGGTCCTTAATTAGACCTAGACAACTAACCTTGCTGGAGTCAAAAGGATAGAGATCTTTGCATGGTCTAGTGATTTCCATACCAAGCTTTTCCATAACAGTCTTTGGCATGAGATCATGTGATGGACCTGAATCCAACATGGCATTATGAAGGATCTTATCATGAATATTAAGACTGACATAAAATGGAGGAACACCCCCATATTGAGGCTTGCAATCCACTTATGGACCAAACAAGAGTTTAGGCTGGTCATCATTTAAATTCACTATATTTGTGTTCTCTCCTACATTGAATGCCTTTAGGACTTGAGACCTATAGATATTCTTGTTCACCAATTCAGTAAGGGGGATAGAGATCTTGAGTTTTGCAATTTCATTTTCAATACTGAAGGGTGCTTGAATTTTTAGCAAGTTTGAGAAATATATTTTGTCAGCTATGGTCTTTGTTATAAGTTCAGCTTGTTTACTTATAGTAGGCATTTCAGTTTGGATATATTTTGTTGAGACATCAATTGTTTTCTTGATAAAATTTTCTGTATATCTCTTTTTTGAGTTGTTGTCATTTCTCTTTGAGATTTCATCTGTTTTCTTAGGATCAAATTCTAAAGTTTTCTTAGCAGAATTATTCAGATCTTTTATGTTTGAGATATCATTGTTTTTCTTGCTCTTGAGATTATATTTTCTGTGAAATTCTAGTATGACATTTTCAAAACAATGCTTATAATCGTCTAATTCTTCAAATTGCATTTTTGTTTGAGTCAACAAAATCAATTCATGTTCTTCTTGTGTAAGAAAAATAGAATCATCTTCATTAGTTCCCATTAAATTTATCTGATTCTCCTCCACTTCTTCAACTACACTTGTATCATCAACATAATTTTCATGAAATGGTGGCCTAATTTGTTGATCTGGGCCTCTTTGATCTCTTTGTCTGATTTGTGGAGTGTTTCTCCTAGGGTTTGGATTTCGGTTCTGTTGGACAGGTGGATTTTCCCTAGGAACATTCCTATAATTTATATTGATTCTCTCCATCATCCTTTCCATAGTCCTCACCAAGGAATCAATTTTGGCTTCTACTGCAGAAGTTGAAGCTTCTTCCTTAAAAGTCACTTGTCTTTCAGTTCTCATCCTAGCTCTTTTAGCTTGTAAATTGGCCTCTACACTCATAGCGTCTCTTTGCATTGCTTCTAGTGTTGGAGAATTTCTTTCCCTAATCTGGTACGACATATCTGCATCAAAACCATCTGGGAACTTTATCAAGGCTAAATCCTGGGGTAGTTTGAGATTTACAGGTATTCCATTATAGGTATTGTTGAATCTAGCACAATAATCATGTACACTTTCACCTACCTCCCTTTTAATATTTTCATTTTCTGATAGAATTTGTAAAGGGTTCTTCTTGACTTCCCATCTATTGAGAAACATTTGGTGAAATGCAGGGAGATCAATTATACTATTTTCCGGCAAAGATTTGAACCACTTTCTGACTTCTCCTAAACTTTGAGCAAACATTTTGAGCTTAATACTTTCATCATCTACCTCTTGTAGGTCAAAATAGTCATTCATTTTTTCCACATGTTGTTGGGCTGTTAAAGGACCTGTCCCATCAAATAGTATAATTTTGGACTGATAGTCTTGTGGAATATTAGCCAAGGGGGCTAGTGACACCAAAGGAGCATATATAGCAGCCATGATTGGTGGTGGTGGTGGAGGACCACTTGAAGGAAGTTGAACAGTGGATGAAGTAAGTTGAACAGTCGATGAAGTTGGACTAGTGCTAGGTGGGAATGAGAGTAAGGGAATCTAAGCAACCTTATGTTGAAGGATGAAAGAAGGGGTGGGGATTATGGAGGTAGTAGAACTTGGTGACTGAATATATGCAGGTTGAGATGTGAAGGAGGCAGTTGTGAGGTTTAAAGCACTTAATTCTATTGACTGTCGAAGGTAAGAATCATCAATTTTTGAGGTGAGATCTGTCACTAGACCTTGTAGTGTATCAAAATGTTGTAAGAGTTGAAGATATGATTCAGTTTGTGAGGAAAGTTCTCTTACTGGGATTTTAGGTAAGATTGATGGATCAAAGATGATATGATCTTTCCAATTCTCTGATTTAGTCCTGAATAAGCCTTGTTCAAAGTGTAAATCAAACTAGATATCTTGGAAGGTGACAAAGTCTTCAGGGAGTGAGTTGGCTCTATGAAGAAATCTACTACTTGTTTGACTCTCAATTCTAGGAGTTTTCCTTAAGATATTTGATGAATTATCTACTATGGTAGGAGGATTGGGATCTGGATGGGATCTAGTAGAGATTCTTTTAGGAGCTAGTGTTCATATCTAACACACAAATAGATTGAAAATTCAAAAACAAAAGATAAACCAATCTTAGGAGTTATAATATCATACAAATCTATTTAACTGGGTTCTCTGAATTCAAATGAAAGGATAAAATTTTTCAATGTTTGCCCAGTATGGTCGCCACTATGTTATTGTTATGTGATTTTAGAGATTGGGAAGACAAAAGCCACAAAAGATATATCAAGCCACTTATGAGTCTAGGACCTAGCCTTCTTGGACTTAGAGAGGGCTCTCTCTATGTAATTACGATTTAACTTTGTTTTTAGTGCTATAATGTTTTAGGCTAGATATTAAGAGTGAAAATATTATTTGTTTGTTTTTTCATTTGGTTGGAGAAAGATCATTTTTTAATATTTTGCATTGGGTTATGGAGTCACATGGCTGGGTGGTAGCATCAATCTTATAGAGCATTCACGGGGCAAGCTAATTGTTCCTACTAGATCTTTAGAGCAGAGTGATAAATGGAATGACAGAAAAATGATATTAGTCGGGATTAAAAAGCATTTAGGTATTTTTTAATCGTACTTCAGAGGAAAACATATAGATTGTAAACACAGATATCAGTAAGGTGCTCCAATAGCATATCTTAAACTATAATTTCCGCTTTATAATAAGAATTAAAGATGCATGGATGGGTAAACAGAAATACATTAAACATAGAAATAAAAACATCACCAGGTCAAAAACAGATCAAGTATCCTGTAAACTGTCCTTTTTATTGATGTGCCAACTCAAAATTACAATGCTCCAAGTAGAAAAATCATTCCAATGACTAGGCCCCCCCTCTAATGCTCCCAATGCATGGAGTATTTAAACAAAAACTAAAACGGTTTTCCTTGTACACTTAAAAATCTATTATTTATTACAATGAAGGGAAAAATTTACTAATGTAGCAAAGCAGTGGCCACGCTGAGAAAACTGGGACAGGTGTCCCTCTTTTCTGGGATGTTTTTGCTTGAAGTATTAATTTGACTGGAGTGGTTTTGCTGACGCGGCTGGTGCTAACTCATGCCTGTATGGTCACTCTAGTCATCCTTGTCTCGTTCTTCCTAGTATTCACATAAGTTACTCCACGCTTCCCACTCTGGGATCTTGATCTTGGTTAATCTTTGATAAACCTCATCAACATCAGTGTATTTGGCAAATGATGGCTTGAACAAAAACACATGCTTCAGCTCATGTTCAATGTAGATTTGTTTGTTGATTGCTTCTAACCTTTCCTATTATGGTGCCTTTGATGTTGGACATATTTTCAACGTCTGTGGCTATGCACTGTAATTTCTTGAAATAATCCCCTTTGTCCATGAGTTTTTCATTTATAAAAAACAGAGAGGGAAGGCCTTTTTGATGTAGAGGATGAATTCTGTTGAAAAACATGTTGACTGTCAGCTCTAGAACTTGGAATTTTTCATGAAGTTGCACATTTAAACTCTTCTTTGTTAGCACCTTTTTGACTTGTAATATGGACTTTGTCCTCTTTGCTACTCCCAAGTCTTCCAGCTCATATTTGTTTCTTGCATTCAGAAATTTGATAATTCTATTTGTTGTTGCTGGCATATCTCCCAACTCTGTATTGGTGGCTGAAATGGCTTCTTTTGTTTTCTCTACTAACTTTTTCTGCTCAAAAATAATTTGGATGCTAGGCCAAATTTCATTCATACAATATATTATATCATGCCAAATGATCTCCTTAACCCTCCCTAGAGTATTTCCAATGGAAGATTCTTTTTCTGACTTCTGAAGCTTCTCTATTAATGCCTTTATTCTCTGCATCTCTACCAAGGGATTGTTTTCAACTCTTTTAATCTGATCTTGTAGCACACCAACTTGGGATTCCAACCTCTTGATTTCTTCCTTATGCAAATTCATTCCTTCCATAGATCTTTCCAACTACTCTAAACTGCTTCCTACTCCTGTGGCTACACTTGCTGGAGTAGTTATGGGTAGGGTTGTTAGAGGAAGGGTCTCCACTATTGTGCTAGCCATATGTGTTGCTTTTTCTTTCTCCTGCACAATATTTTCCATTTCTGGTTTGATTTGGATGAACTGCTCCACTATTAGTTTCATCATGTTAGCCTGTATGCTCTCTGTTTCCTCTATTTCCTTGGTCAATGGGTCATGTGTAGTAGGAAGCTTGAGTTGTTTCTTCAGAGCTGCAATCTCTAAATATTTCTTCTTTATTACTTCTTCAATTGCTTTTGTATCCGAGGGATCATATCCAATTTTTATTACTAAGTCTTCCAAAGACTTAATCATGGTTTCGTTTGACAATGATGAAATCCTCTCCATCTTCAACTGAGACTGAGTGTTTGAGAGGGCCACCTACATTTTGAAAAAATTCATGTAAGTGTTGGTTAAAGTAGATGAAATCATTTCCCCTATTTTCTTGTGCATCTCCAGCTGATCAATTGGATGGAAATTCTTGACATCAAACTCAAAGGAAGTCTACTTGTAGTCTGCTGGAGTTTTGGTCTCTCATGTTTGTGCCTCCAAAAATGCCATATGCATTTTTCCCTTCTCTGAGTCAAAGGCAGAGAGAAGTCTACCTTCTGCAGTTGCACTCTTCTTCCAAAACTGAGCATAAGTGCTCTTCTTTAGTATTTCATTTTTGATTTTGATTTCTCTGAAGGTATAAAAAATTGTTCCTTCTTTCTCTTCAGTCACCTTTGAAGATGAGGAAACTTGAAGAGATTGTTGTCTTTTTGAAATCAGAGTAGAAGGAAATGATTGTCCTCTAGCTAGAGAGGAATCTATAATATCAATTATATTGATCACCATCTATTATGATGACCCTTTATCTATGTCTATGTGTTTTCTAGCTTTCTTCCTGTACTTCAACCTAAATTATTTCATGGAAATATTAGTTCCTGGTGACTGATCTTCTCTGGACCTCTTCCCTGTTATCCCTTGCTCTTGTTCTTTTCCCTTTTCGGACCTTTCTTCAGTAATTTGTTTCTCTTGCTATTGTGAAATTTGTGCACTAGAAGAGGAAATTACTTGCTTCTCGACCTTCTGTAATGTATCTGGCCTCTAGTCTATGTGATTCATATATTTCTCGATTTCGGGCCTTTGAGTGTGGATGTAGGTAGTGGACTTGTTTTCCACCCTCTTCTTAGAAATAATGCCCTGTGGATCATAAGATCATGTGAAGCTATGGGTGAAATTCATCTCTCTTAATCTTCTATCTGCCTCCTCTCCTACAGTTCTATTGTTGCAAATGAAGGGACCGATTTGGGACTTGATCCAGAATTGGCATTTCTTCTTGGTTGATACAAAATGCATCTCATCTACATTAATCATTTGTCTAATATATTCCAATGCAAATATCCTCATGGGGAGGAACTTTGGCAGCTTGTAGGGGACCAAATCACAACCATACACTCTTTATTTCAGTGTATTTTTGGTACAAGTACCAATCACCAGTTCTAGCTTGATTAGACAGTTGCATAATTCTCTTTATAACTTCATTTATCCTTGGTTTTGTAGTCCCACTAAGGAGGCTCATTGCTAGGTGGACAAACATTTCCACAAACGTCTTTTATCTGAAGTACTTTTGATCTTTCATTACCATTGTTGTCCAAAATATCACTGATTGAAGTTCACCTTACTCATTCATTTTTCTTAATGAAAACTGGAACCTAACTGCCTGAAAATACAAAAACATGTAAACCAACACTAAGGAGTAATGAAAAACTTCATCTGTGAAAAAATTGACAATTTGTTCATGGATTGCATCTGCTAGAAACTGGATGAAGTTGAAAAGGAAAAAAGGATTGGATTCAGTTGAGAGGATAGATAGGAAATATATAATAGCTTCATCAAGCCATTGGTCAAAATAATAGCCAAGTAAATAGGAAGGAACTGTGGCAATATGTTTGATTCTGTCAGGGAAAACAAAGGAGGAATAAGGAGGATTTTTTCTTGGCAAAGGTGTGTTCTCAGCCCTGAAAAGTTCTAATTTTTTAGCTCTCTTGGAAAAATCAAGCTTTTGGTACATTTCAATCAGAACGTCATGTGAAAAAGGAAAAACTCCTTCAATAACCAGGGCCTGCATCATATGCATGATGGATTGAGCATCAATTGTGAATAAAATATGTCCTGTTGGGGCCATCATTGCCCTTTGCTGTGGGTTGTAACATGAATGACACTTCCTGATCATTTTTGGGAAACTATGTGTTTTAGGGAAGATATAAAAAGGCAGGATGGTGTCCCAAAGGAATATGTCATCCATTTCCTCCATGAATTTGTCCTCCCACCAGTAATATATATTAAACAGATCAAATTCTGAGAGGGTTTAATGGATCTTGAAATCCCTATTGGCCAATGGTAAATCATCTAAATCCAGTGGTGGGTGCAACATTGGGTTGAATAATTCTGGTTCTTTCTTCTTTGGTGCCATTTTTGTTTTCTCTGCAAATTTCCTCTAAAAATTGTCCCGTGCTAAATTTGTAACATAAAGGGATAAAAGAAGTGGGATTTCAGTGAGGGAGAAAGAATAGGGATTTAAACAGAAATGGGATTCAAGAGTGGGAAATGATGATCGCTGCAAGAAAATGACTAATCTTGCAATGTATTACTGTGCTTTGGCTTCACTGTGCATTCTTGGTAATGGCTGAATGGATTCAAAAGATGCTAGCAAGTGAACAATAACAGTTAAAATTCGAAATCGGCGTGAATTGGTGGTTTTATGATTTGTAATCATGTCATTGGATTGGCCTGATTTAGCACAGTTTTTTTGGCTAACGGCCCAACCCATTTATTTCCCAACGGTGGGAATGGAAGTGATTGGGTGGATGGGATGGTTTGGCACCATGAGGTGGCGGGTGTCCAACAGTTGAATAGGTGAGCGATTTGGATGGTATCAAATATAGCTTTTTGGAGGGCCTACAGAGGAGTAGGTGGTATGAAGGGAGGGTGGGGGGCGGGGGGGGGGGTGTGGGCGGGCGCGGGGTGGGTGCAAACTCATGAGGGCATGAAATGTATGGGGGCGGAAACTGCCGAATTCGGACCCCCCCTGAGATTAACTTTCAGAGCGTGAGGGGGGGCCGAAAAGGGACATGGGTCATTCGATCGGGCAGAGTGAGAGGAGATGGGATGAAAGATGGTAGGTTGATTAGACATGATATGATGGGTGATTATGATAGTGGGGTTGGGAGATAAATGGGGGCGAATTATAGAGACAAAGGGGTAAATAAATAAGGTTTAAGTGGGAATCATTATTAATGGGATATAAGACCCCTTCCTTATAAATTTCCTTATTTCGACCTTAGAAAAGATCCGAATTTTCTTCTAACCTTAGGAAAATATTTGAAACTGAATTCCAACTTTTAGAAAAGGTTTTTTGATATCCCTTCTCTTTTTCTTTGAATCTACTTACCCTTATTCGATAGCCTAACATTTTTTTTTCTCTTCCATTTGTAGGGTGCACTTAGACTTGAAGACCCTTTTTTCTTTTCTTTTTTTTCTTTATAATGAAATAAATTGAAATTTGACATCTTATGAATAATTTGAAACCTGTAAACTGTGGAATGATTAATCATCTGAGATCCTATAAATTATAGGACCCTAACTCCTTCATAATCCATTCCTCTTGCACATCGAAGTATAAAAGCTGCAAGGTTGCTTCTTCTTGACCTAGAAGGAAAACAAAGTGATCTTGAGGCCTCCTTGACTAGGAACCAAGAAATCCTAATATTACTCAACATAAACTCCATTCACACAAATATTAAGGCACTAATCTACCAAAGGTGGTCATTAAAATCCATATTTTCTCACATCCTCCTGGGACTAGCCACATTGGGGTACCCAGGGCATAAATTTCCCGACAAACTAGCCATAAAAAAAATTGATCTCCTAGAGCATCCTGCGCTGGCCTTTTCTTTAGCTCTCATCCAATTTTGAAGCCATTCTAATGGTGGAGTTGGGAGAAAAGTCAAGCCCTAGCTTCAGATCAAAACTTTCCTTGTCATCCCCAAGACTAGTACCTCATAGGGTCAAGACAACATATTCAAGTGAAATTCTTCCTTTGATCCTTCCCCCCACCTTGTTTAGGGTAAGAATATCATTTGTTGTTTCATAATTTCCTCACACCCTAGACAGGGTCCACTTGGCCCTATGTGGTTTCGCTCCTCTTAAAGATCATTCTTCAAGAACCATCCAGGATATCAATTCTAACAAGGATTTTAGGGATTGGGGAACTCTTTCACAAGCCTATTCCCATAAACCTAACCCTCAAAATCCTCTCTTCCTTTCCTTAGAATACATGATACCTTTCTTAGTGAGAAAGCAAGCTCCATCTTTCAAACTTTTCAGGGAAAGGGTTTGTTTGGGTCACTCATATCCATTAACTCACCATTCATTAGTGACTCCATACATATCGGGTTTCCTCCCATCAATGAAAGTTCGTAAATAGAAGGGAGCCTTAGTTGAGGTGATAGTGGGTTAAGTCTCCATTTGTTTCCCTTTGCCTAGCATATTCCCTTTAGTGATCCCCCTTTGGTCCCCTGCTAGCCTGAGTGGTAATAGGGTGGTTGGAATTGGTTGTGAGAGAATTAACAGTAGTAGTAAAAGGAATTGGAACATGCAACAATATGTTGATAAAGTACTTTAGGAGCAGGGCCATTGTGGAACGCTAGTACTTAATAGTGTCCATTAATTTCCATAAGCATGTTATGACTGGTGTGATGGTTTTGAGGCAGGGATATGCCTTAGTGTTTGGACCTTTCGATGTGAGGAAACCTTCCTAAGGGATGGATCGACTAGGGGATTGAGTAGCAAAGAAGGGGATATTGGGGAACATGCAAGGTGAGTGACTTCATGGAAAGGGGTGACCAGATTTATTGAGGAACTAGGAAGTAGAGAAGGGAAAGACGGGGAATAAATTTGTTTTTCTCATTAGCATTTCCAGGTGGAATCATAAGCACATTGGGAGTGTGTCAGGGAAAAATGAGCTGATAACTTGTTCACTGAGATAACAAGTAGCACAAGGATTGTAGCACTGGACATTAAAGCGGGCTTAGATCTTAGTAGTGGATTATGGACTTCTTGGGAAGGAGGTGAATCCCTAGTACGACTTTTGAAGGTGGAGGTGTCAGCATTTGGACTCCATTGTTGTTGATGAGGGCATCACATCCTTTTGTTTATTTGTTAAATAAAATGTGCATATGTATATACATATATATTATTGTAAATACTACATCAAGTTGTGTTTATAAAGCTCCATAAGAAGTATGCTTTGTTGGTCATAATACCGAGGACGTTGTTACCCCAAGGTGGAGGGGTTTGTAACAACCTCGGGTTATATTTCCATTTAAAAAGGAAAAAATCAACCAAGGTCATGGGACACATATTACAAGTTGAATGGAGGGGAAAAATCACATTGGGGGTCATTTGTGGTTAATTAATGGGTAGGGAAATTGGCATTGGCATTGGCAAAGGAAAAATGCAATAAACAACAACTAATTAAAGGAATAAAGGAAAATAGGAGAAAAGGAAGATGCAAATACAATAATATGCATGTAAGGGAATTTAGAGAGAAAATAAAGGAAAATGAAAGAAAATAGGAAAGGGAAATAAAATGACATCAGACATCAATGATAAAAAGGCACCTGAGAAAAAATTGGCAACTTTTGCTAAGATTTTGATCAGTTTGAGAAATCAAACTCCAAGAGAACAGAGAGAGAATAAGCAAGAAAGCAAAGGACAAGCAAGGAAAGAAATGGAGTGCAAGAGGAAGTTTGGACAACAGCAAGGGAAGAAAATAACTATGGATTTGAAGGTAATAATGCCTATGTGAGGTTTAGCATGTCAGGATTTGATGCATGGTGCATGCATTGGCTTATTGTTTATGTTTTTTTTCATTGACATAGGATTTTCTTGGATTTACAGTGGTTTCAACATTTCCTTTCCATTTCCTGGATAGCCATGATGTAGCAGGTTCCTTGTTTTGGTTTAAGCTTTAGATGTTCGATAGATTTCAGATGTTGGTGAGGTGGCCTCAAGAAAATTCCCAACAGTCGAGGGTGGAGATGAGATTTATACTGGAACTCTTGATGGATAGGTGGAGATAGTAGAATCATTGGAAGGAGTAGAAACAGAAGAAGAATGAATCAAGATATCTGAAACTATAGTAATTATTCGCTATTCCCCTACATATGGTGAAGAAGCCAGAGGCATCTAAGCTTGTTTGGTTTCGGTGATTTCTGAACCAGTTTAGGTGAAATCACTATGATTTAGGGTTAAGGTGGTTTAACCACTGGAAGACCTGGTTGGTTTTGTTTTGGTTTATCCCATGTGATCCCACATTCATGCTTGGAATATGGCACATGGATGATTGGCTTAAAGAGATATTATCTTCAACCCAATCTACAGTCAGGTGGTATGTGGAAGTCCATAACTCGGTTGGCTTTATGCATATGCTATTATGTGTTATTTCTTATTGAGATCTATGAGCACATGTATTGGTTATTGTGTTGATCTTATGACTGGTTTGTCATGGCTTCATTTTGGTAAAATTTTGATTACATGCATGGTATACTATTGGTATATGATGTGCTCTTGTTATGGATTTTGTTCATGGTTTGATAAGCTATCATATGATTATATGAATTCATGTGCTAATATTTTTTTTGTACAGCTAGTATGAGAGGGAAATAAGCCTTCTTGATGATCATTTCATGAACTAAGGAAATAGTGAGTAGAATGTGCATTCATGGCCTACTAGTAATATGTTTACATTGTGTTTGTGTAAATTATTATCATGTATTTGACAAGTTTGAGAAGGAACAAACTAAAGAATAGTGCATGCATACTTGTACAAGTTAATGGCAATATTCTGGAAGGATCTAGGTAGTTGGATGGTTGTTGGATTAAGTTTCTTGAGCCAAAATTTTAAGCTAGAAATCCTCTTCCCTAGCGGCACTAAGGTTGGGTCATCCGTGTGGTTACAACCACTAAGAGAATGGGTCATCCATGCGACTGGAAGCCTCTAGCTACAATGACTTCCATTTGTGCATGCAACTAGGTAGTGAGATAGGTCAAGGAGTGGTTCTAGCTTAGGAAGAAGGTCACTAGTGGAATCAACTTGTTAATGGTGTGATTAGGTGTTCCTAAGTTTTGCAGAAGGTGTTGAAGAATTTTCTAAGTTAAGCCCCATTTCCACAACAGAATCTTGGAGGTCGAGCCATGTGTAGTAACTTAGCTTATGTTTATCCTGGTGAGCTTGTAAAAGTGGGTAAATGTGGGGTGGGGTGTTACAAATGCTTTGTTATACCAAAAAGAATAGAAATAGGAACAAAGTCTATATCATCCCTTACATGTACCCACTCGTCTCTGGGAAAGGATTTCTATGGACTTTGTAGGAGGTTTACCAAAAACAAGGAAGGGAAATGACTAGTTTTTCATGGTAGCTTACAACTTCAACAAAATATGTGTTTTGATGCCCTATAATAAGACCATCAATGGACAAGAACCATTAAAATTGTTCCTTGGACAAGTCTAGTTGCACTTTGGTATCCCAAGTAGCATAATTTTAGACAGGGACACTAGATTTATTAATGCATTATGGACTACATTGTGGGAGAAGATGGACATGAAGTTGATGAGGTCTACAACATTCCATCCTTAGACGAATGGGAAAACAAAGTAGTCAAGAGGAATTTGGTGCATCTCTTGAGGGGTTATAATCATAAGTATCCAAAGACCTGGGATCAAAATCTACTATATATGCAACTCTCTTACAATAGAGCAATCCACGATTCTACTATAAGTCCCCATTTGAAAGTTGTTTTGAATAATTTTTTCCTTCAACTTTGGATATTACGTATGGAAAACACAGAGGAGTGAGAGGATCTTACAGTGAATGCCTTAAGGGATGAAAATTTTGTTGAGAAGATTAAAGAGATCCATATACAAGTACAAGAGACATTGCAAAAGTCATAGGAAAAATACAAGGCTAGGCATGATCAACACAAAACATAGAAGTTGTTTAAGGTGGGAGACAGAGTATGGTTATAATTGAACAAGGAGAGGCTATAGGGTACTGGTAAGAAAATCAAGTGTCTACAACATAGTCCCTTTAAGATATTAGAAAATATAAGAGATAATACCTGTAGATTCAATATACCCCCATACATGCACATTTACTTAGTTGTGAATGTGGAGAATCTGAAGCTCTATGAGCCTTCCATGCTAGATCAAGAAGAGGAACAGTTATTGCCTTCTATGTAGGATTTGGCACTAAATTATTTGGAGGAGTTGACATAGAATAAAACGTTGCATAAGTGGTCCATAACTACAAGGCAAAGCCAACATGACCTTTGGTAAATTGGGTTGAAAGGACAATCTCCAAAAAAAGCTAAATGGTACACTCGAGAGAAGGTGGAGGCATTAGGAGATTTTTGAGGTCTAAAATGGGCATCCTAAGAAAAATGTAAAACCAAAATAAACTTTATAAGAACTAATAGGATTCAAGATGATGATGTTAAGCATGGGGGATGATTCACCATTTTTGGAGTAAAAAAAAAAAAAATAATAATAATAATAATAAAATAATAAAACTAATTTTTCAACTCATATTTTCAACTTATCTCCTTAAGGTTTTACTAAAATTTGGAGTGGGAGTACTTGTTGGATGCAAAATTTCATTCCTCATCCAAGGAGTACCCATGTTGCATACTTTTGATGGAATTTTTGGAGTAAAAAATGTAAAAAAAGATAAAAAATAAAAAATAATAAAACTAATTTTTCAACTCATATTTTCAACTTATCTCCTTAAGGTTTTACTAAAATTTGGAGTGGGAGTACTCGTTGGATGCAAAATTTCATTCCTCATCCAAGGAGTACCCATGTTGCATACTTTTGATGGAATTTCACCATTTTTGGAGTAAAAAAGTAAAAAAATTAAAAAATAATAAAATAATAAAACTAATTTTTCAAATCATATTTTCAACTTATCTCCCTAAGGTTTTACTAAAATTTGGAGCGGGAGTACTCATTGGATGCAAAATTTAATTCTTCATCCAAGGCGTACCCATGTTGCATACTTTTGATGGACCCTGTTGCACGAAAAATGAGAAATACATGAAAAAACATGATTGCAATCACGTTTTTCATGTATTTATCATTTTTTGTGTAGCATGGTCTATTGAAAGTATGGAAAATGGGTACTCCTTGGATGATGAATCATATTATTCATCCAACGAGTGTTTCCACTCGTAATTTGAGTAAACTCACAGGGAGATAAGTTGAAAATACGAGTTGAAAATCTTATTTTTTTCTTTTTTCCCTCTAAAGTTTGATGATGTAATGTAATCTTTTTCTATTATTTCCACTATTATTTTATAATTTCCTTAGGAGGCCTATTTTAGACCTCAAAAATCCCCTAATGAAACATTTCCTCACCTCATTCAATAGAAACGTTTAGTGACCAAAATCCTCCAAAAATGGGGAGGTGTGATCTAGATTAGATCATTATATTTTTTGTCATCCATCTTAATGTTTCTAGAGTGGAAAGAGTGGAGAATCAACTCACATGACCATTTTTATTGGTAGGACCCAATTTGACAAATAAGGGTCTAAAACCTTCTAAGAGCATTTTGAGGCATTAAATGACGTTTTTTTGTGGGGTAATTTTTTTCTACTTTAGCACCACACCATTTCCTCATATTCTACACATTGATACCTTTCAAATGGCACAAGAATCATCTCAATTGTAGTCTATATGAAAAAGTTATGCCACTCAGAAGTTGATCTTCAGCCCCCATTATTCATGGAAAAGGACCTAGCCATGTGATTATGATGAAGAAGGCAATAGGATATTCCATATTGTAACTCTAGTTAAGAGTTGAGGTAGTCAAACCTAAACACTACTAGGCTATCAAGTTGTGTTATAAATAGACTGCAAGAAAAGAAAAAGGGGTTTCATTCTTTCTGAGTGCATTTTGTTCCATAAATAAGCAAAAATAGCCAAGAGGGATAGGAGATAGAATACACAAAGAATTTTTGCATTGTAGTAGCTCATATGCCACATATGCACTTCTTTATATTCACAACCATTTTTTATTCACAGAAAGAGAGTAGAGCAACCTTACCTTCCAGCAAGGTTTTCTCTCGAAAGGATTTCCAAGGTCATATCTTGTATCAAATCATGGTTTGTGAGATTTTATTTCGTTGTTCTCTATTTTCTGCATAATTTTAATTTGCATGCATACACAATAATTGTAATCTTCAGATTTAGAAATATAAAGAGAAAAAAAACCCTAATAGATTAGATTTCAAATTTTTAAAATAGGATTATAAGATTTGTTGAGATGAACTATCGAGTGCAATATCTATGACAGTTTAGGGATCATTTTATATCGCAATTCATTGTTAGATCCTTATTTTGTGATGACAATGACACAATTCTAGGTTCACCCTACGTGCAAGTGCTAGAGACCTTCATCTTAGATAAGAAGAATAAGTTTTTGACATGTTCCTACAAAACAAAACAAAAACAACATTCCAGGACATTACATTGGAGTCAGATTCAATAAAATCAAAAAATCTTGATGATATCTCAAAGGTGATCCTTCAAGATAATTAAAAGTCAATGCAAACGACACAAAAATAATTTGAAAAAATTATTGTCGTCAAAAATGAAGAAATCTCTCTCCTTGAGAATCATAGTCATAAATTGATGACACAAATTAAGAGGTTCAAATGTGAAAAAAAATCATTAAAACACAAGTTAGAACAACTTATCTAAATGGGATCATCCAAGTCCTCAAGTGAAAAATTCAGGTTGAGGAGAATGGAACAACTACATATCTAATTAATATCACGACTCAAGAAGATGTCAATCTAGTTAAAGTTATACCTAGATGTTGGATTACAAATGATGAAAAGTTGGAGTGTACTTACTAATAAAAATTCAACAATCAACAAGAAAATGCCAAGGCATGAAGAAGAAATAATATCAAAATTAAAGCAAGAAAATACCACAAGATGATAAGGGAAAGTCATGTTATAAAGACACCTTATCTATATCCCAATTATAAGAGCATGCATCTTAACAAATTAATGTATCAACATCATTTAGGATGGAAGAAATTAACTTATCTTTTGAAGAATATTGATACTTGTACCATTAAGTCACATGATAACAATTCATCTTGAAAACCCTAAAAGTGAAACATTCCGCAAAATATTAAATTAGGATGGTCAAATCCTTTCATAGTTTGAAAACTTTATTAAAAAATCAAAGGTTCATATAATATCGTATTATCAACTATAACAACTCTAAAAACAAAGAATGACGTGAATACATTACAAGCCTTGCAAAAGACATCACACCTTTCCATAAATATGTTTTGACTCACAAAACATTTTTAAAGGGGATATGTGTGTGTGTGTGTGTGTTTCAACTAAAGAACGTGACTCTTAATGAAAGGGAACTCCCATTTATATATTTATAGGAGACCCTCGATTGTAATCTGATCATATCAGTGCTCACAGATTTTATTAAATATATATGATTTTTATCCTAAATGGATTTCTTTATATTCCAAGTATTTTGGATATTTAATTGGTGAACCAAATTGTTTGTTTCACATGGTAGATACAAGTCTCAATGGATCAATTGGTGTGACACTTTAATTCTTAGTGAGAACATGTGATGGCAATATATATACTTTTTTTCTGAGAGGAATAAACGGTAGGATTACTAATACATATAATATTATATCCAACGTTTTTTAATTACTTATGTTGCTTGGATATCCATGGTTTAGATGGAATATTAAAATACCTAGTAAAATGGTCATATAGAAGTACCCCTTACCAAGATTTTCCAAAGTCCCACCCATGATCTTAGAATAAGAATGACTAGTTTGCCTAGATCTTGACATGAGAATTCTTGGCTATACAATAGAGTTTCTAGAAATGCATTGGCTATCGATCATGGGATGAAGTATTGACATGAAATAATCACCATGCCACTGGGAAAGAATAGAAAGAAGACTTATTTCAAATCGTTAGGAATAATCTAAAGGTATCTTCATGGGATCTTGACTTGGGAGGACTACCTTTGTGTCACCCTAAAATCTATGAATACCCCTACATTTTTATATGAAAATTTTGTTCTTTGGGAGGGGATAATATTTATAGCAGATGTTGGCATTATGGCTAATGTGTTGTCCCTGATGGAAACTTACTTGATAAAGATATCAACATTGTGATATCATGATGGTCATGCAGATTGGAACATATGCTACAGATGTGATGAACATAGAAATGATAGTTCATAGACAAATGGATGTTAAATATAAAGTTTGGGAATGTATACACAGATCATATGCATAAGGGTCACATGCGTATGCGAGAATTTTGAAGGAAAGCAACGTACATAATCCGCACCATGGTAATTTGAATACCAAGGGTTTTTACCATGGTATTGGAACATAGTAATGGGTGCGGAAATGATTATTTGATCATGTCAAATAATACCATTGGAATTACTAATGGATTGGCCTAAGGTATTGGCTAAGGCTAAAGTTATATAAGGAGATGGACATCAAAGTGTTAGGTGTGCAAGTATTGGGTTGCCTATGAATGATTTGATCTGAAACAGGTGTGCACTATAGACCAAGGAGAAGACTCAGATCTGAAAGATCTGAAATATGTTGACATATGTGCTTGATTGATTTACTTACTGCAAATGTCTAAGTAACTAATGAAACTATGATATTTTTATCTAAATGATTTATTTATAAGTCTGTAGTATGAACAGTAAAGGTTGCAGAAAGTGATATTGTGTATGCAGTGAAAGTTTTTCAGATCTGTACGCAAGTATGTTTGGTCATAGTCGCATACATACGCAGATCCATTTTTGAAGGGCCATGTATATACTTTGTGAAATAATTTTCAGTATGTGCGGATTTATACGTGGGTGTTGTGCATGGTAAGCGTGTACATAGGTTTATATTCCTTGTGGAAGTCACATACACAAACTAGGGTTTGATCTGATGATTGATGTTTGCATCTGGTGTTGTTTGGTTTACTTATTATTGTCCATCGATGATGGATTTATAATGATTGATGTGACTTAGTTGGTTGGTTAGTTTTAATGGCACATAAGTTTGACTGTGTGTATGATCTGTAATTGGTTCAAAAATCTGTGATTGATTCAGTGATTTGTGACTAGTGAAATTGTCTATGAATGGTTCCGTGATTAATGATTTAGTGTTCAGTATTCTGAGATCTATACGCATGTGGTATACAGATAAAACATTTATATACACGACTCTTACTCAATACAATCATGTGCAGAAATTGATATTTGTTGTTTCTGGTTAGGTTATGCATTTAATGACTTGATGCTTCAAAATTTTAGTTGATTTACAGTGTGACAATGTCTCACTTTCAACGCTTCAATTTGTTTGGGTTTATGGTTGATATGGTCCAGTTTTAAAATTTGATGAAAGGTGGCCTACAGGTTGTGTGATGATTGTTCGATAGGTGGATCCAGTTTGAAACATTCTAAAAAGTGGTCCACAAGGAGCTGAGAGTTGCAACCTTCAGAAAGGGGGTAGGAGCTCCCTTTTGGTAGGAGTTCGTAAACAAGTTCAAGGGGTTGTAGCTCCCTTCTAGTGGTTGTTGGAGAAAAAGAGAAGATTTTAGCCTTCTGCAAGTGGGTGCCCACATACTGACAAGTGTTTGCATCAATACAAATATTATATTTTTCATTATATCATAAGAAAGTAGACAAAGACAATAGCAGCAATGGTTTTCTCCCACATTGGGTTTCCACCTAAAATCCTTGTGTTCTATGTGTTTGTTGTGATTTCTTTATGTTCTTTACTACATACTGAAAAGTAATTAATCTACTGAGGCACTAATTGAAGATAATTATCTAATAGAATACATAAAAATCAATAAATTAGATATACGCTGGTTTCCTTCTTTGAAGTAGCATAAATACACAAGTTTCCTTAATAATAGCAGCGTATATTTTTTAGGATATAAAATTTGAAAGTTTGAATTTAAAATATTCATTCACCACCCCCCCCCCCCTCGCCCCGCTCAGTATTTTTCCCAACAATCCCTCGGAAGAAGCTTGAATGCTTAAAGGGAGATCCATCAAGATGAGCATTCAAGAGGGAGTATATTCTATCATGCGACCTTTTTTTAATGGAACTAACTTGGTATTTTGGAAAGTTATAATGAGAGCATATTTTCAATCACTTGGAGCTGATGTATAGGCAATCGTTGAATGAGGATATCAATATCTATCTTCTATTCTCATAGATGATGCAAGGAAGAAACAATATGAGACTAATGCAAAAGTAGTCAATGCTCTCTTAGGAAGCTTGGGAGAGTTGAATTTGTGAAGGTTATGTAGCTAAATATCACAAAATCTATATGTGACAAAATTATCCAGAGCTATGAAGGTGACACTAAGGTAAAGAGCATTAAACTTCAAACGTTTAGAATTCAATACGAGACTCTCAAAACACATAATGATGAAAGTATTATAATTTTTTTCCTTAGGTTAGATGAGATCATTAACTCAATGAAAAAACTTGGTGATAAAGTAAAATATTCAATTATTGTTGAGAAAATTCTGAGATCTCTAGCCCCAAAGTTCGATTCCAAATTCTCTGCCATTGAAGAAATGCAAGATTTGAAGAATCTCACTATTGAACAACTCCATGGTATTTTAACAACTTATGAAATGAAAAAAAGGGGTCCATTAGATACAGAGAAGCAACATTCAAAGTTGCATACAAAGGGAAGGAAAAAGAAGGGCTTAAGGAAACAAGTTACATTTCATATGAAGAAGAAGCAAATTTCGTGAAGAAACTCCAAGTAGGAACTGGCAAGTTTAGAGGTAAAATTCCTTTCAAATGTTTTCTCTATGTAAGGGTTGGTCACTATGCTGCTAAATGTCCTTATAAATAAAATCATGAGAAAGGGAATAATTCTTCAAAAGGGAATGTTAAAGGAAGGTTTGATAACAAGAAAATTTTTATACTCACGAATATAGTGAACATTATTCCAATAATGAGGATGTTAAATCTAATCAAGATTGTCAATTTATTATGGCATTTGAATAAACATGTGTAGATGAATTTGATGATCTTTTTATGGATGATCTAGAAGAAAATGATATATGTAAGGAAATATTCTTGTTGAAGAAATAAATCAGCTAAATCCCAGCTAAAAGAAGTTTTGAAGAAACAAGTTCTAGAAAAGGAAAGGAACTATGAAAATTTAGAACTTGAAATAGTGGGTCTAAGAACTTGAAAAATAAAGGGCTCTAAATCTTAGATTTGCTAAAGGATATGAGACTTTAGAAGGAATCATCAAAGTGCAATGCTCTCCTATAATCAAGACATGTCTTGGATACAATTCAAATGGTGAATCATTAAAAAATATAAAATCTTCTAAAACAGGTACATGAAGCTACCTCAATGTAGTAAAAGGAAGAAGTCATCAAAATTATAGCTCTCATAAAAAAAAAGGAAGGATCAAATATCTCTCAAGAAAAATAACCTTACCATAATAAAGGGAAAGAAGATATTGTACTCCTAGGTACTCCTACTTCAATGTTCATTGCTTAACTTGTCATAATTTTAGTCACAAAGTTGTTCAATGTGTTGCTTATAAAACTATTAAGACTAGAGAAGAAAGAAAACAAAAGAATGAGATTGGGGTAAAGAAATATCTTTATAATGTTTTCTTACCTCTTCAAAATGAAATTGAATGTTCTCTTTGCAATAACTTTGATCATAAAGAAAATGAATGCAAAAGTATAATGAGACCATCTTACCAGCATGAGCAAAAGACAATAACACCCAAGGTATGGAAAAAGAAAACTACAAAATATGAAAATTGTGGTATAGCTTTGTATGCAGGAGATCAACAAAATATGTGGTACATTGACAACAGATGTTTGAAGCATATGACAGGTGACAAAGATAATTTTATTTGTTTTAATGAAATAAATACAGAAAAGAATGCAAATTTTGATAATAACTCACTTGTTACTATCAAAGGGAAAGGAACCGTGATGTTAAAGAAAAAGGTGAAGGCTGAAAATGTTTTATTTGTCGATGGATTAATACATAACTTGTTTAGTGTTAGTCAAATGTGTGACCAAGGGCATGAAGTTGTTTTCAGATCAAAGAACTGTGTGGTAAGAAATCTCGACATAGGTAAGATCATAATAAAGGGAACAAGAACTCTAGGGAATGTCTATGTCTTGGAAGGCGACCAAGAACATGCTACTTAAGAAACTATGAAGAAAGTTGGCTTTGGCACAAAAGGTTGGGACACCTTAGTTTTTCTCAATTATACAAATCAAGCATAATGGGAGCAGTTTGTGACTTTCACAACATTTCTCCACCTGGAAATAGTATCTACAAATCATGTCAATTTGGTAAGCAAACCAAAGTTTAGTTTAATGTTAAAGAAGGTACTTCAACTAAGTCAATCGAACTTATTCATATTGATATGTGTGGTTCTATGAGAAAAGTGGTGAACAATACTTCATATTATTCATTGACGCTTTTACAAGAATGTGTTTGATTGGCTTACTAAAACATAAAGATGAAACATTTGATAAATTTAAAGTTTTCAAGGCTCTGGTAGAAAATGTGTTAGATTTGAAAATAAAATGTCGTAGATCTAATAGAGGAGGAGAGTTTATATCAGATGAGTTTTTCAATTTCTGTGAAAAAGATGGCATCAAAAAATAGTTCTCTATAACTAATACTTGACAACAAAATAGAGTAGCAGAAAGAATGAACAGAACAATCCAACAAATGACACGTGTCATGCTTGATGAGTCAGGAACACCACATACCTTCTAGGGGAAGCGACACATACAATTGTGAATATTCTTAACAAAGTTCATGTTTAAGTAAACAGTGATAAAACTCCATATGAACTATGGTATGGTAAGCCTAGAATTGTCAAACACTTTAGAATTTTTGGAAGCAAATGTTACATAAAGACAAATGATGATAAGCATGGAAAATATGAATCTAGAGCTTATAAATAAATCCATCTTGGATACTCTTCTAGAAGCAAGGGATATAAATGTTGTAATAAAATGCTTCAAAATATTGTTGAATGCATAGATGTTACAATTGATGAAGAATCCACAGGTACCAAAAGAGAAGAATCAGTAGATGATGAACCTCTCCCTACTACAAGTCAAAAGGTTGTAGGAGAAGGAAATATAGAAGCATAAAAAGAAGGGAATGAAGATACAGATACATCCGAAATGAATCCTTCAAGGTATGTTCAGAAAAACATCATGAATCTCAAATTATAGGTGAAAAGGAAGCATGAATACAAACTAGAAGAACTCTTGTTGGAACTTCTAGTTACTTAGTCTTACTATCCACAAGTGAACCTCAAAATGTGAAGCAAGAAAAGATGAATTTTGGGTTAAGGCAATATAGCTTGATCAAATAGAAAAGACCCATACATGGGAATTAGTACCAAGGCCTCATGATAAAAATGTTATTGGGACAAAATGTGTGTTCAAGAACAAATTGAATGAAAATGGAGAAGTAAGTAGAAACAAAGCAAGATTTGTATGCAATGGCTATGCTCAACAAGAAGCGATAGACTTTGAAGAAACATTTGCACTTGTAGCTATACTTGAAGCAATAATAATGTTTCTTCCTTTTTCAAGTTTCTATAACTTTAAAGTATATCAAATGGATGTTAAATTTGAATTATTAAATGGGGGTCTAGAAGAAGTCTATATAGAATAACCTGAAGGGTTCATTCTTGCAATGATAAAAATCTTGTGTGCAAACCTAAGAAGGCATTGTGTGCATTAAAACAAGCTCATCGTGCATGGTATTATCATCTTCACAGGTACCTTCAGCAATAAAGGTTCAAAAAGGGGTATCCAGATAGCAACCTATATATCAAAATTGATAAAGATAAACTTTTGATAATTGTTGTTTATGTAGATGACAACATATTTGGAAGCAATGTAGAATTGACGAGTCAAGGATTTGCTTCAGTTATGCAGCAAGAATTTGAAATGTCTCTACGTGGTGAACTAACATACTTTCTTGGTCTTCAAGTTCAACAAACTAAGAATGGTATCTTTCTTTCTCAAACGAAGTATCTCAAATAGTTGTTAAAGAAATATGGAATGGAAGAATGTAAGCCAGTATGTACACCAATGGTAACAGGTTGCAATCTTAGTCAAAATTATGATTCTCCTTCAATTAGTCAACCAAGATACAGATCTATGATTGGCAAATTTCTCTACCTTACAAGTACAATACCAAGAATTATGCATGCAGTTGGAATTGTTGGATGATTTCAAAAAAATCATAAGGAAACTCATCTCCAAACTGTTAAGAGAATATTCAAGTATCTAAAAGGAAGTCAATATTTTCGTCTATTGTACCCCAAAAACACAGATTTTACACTTCATGCTTACATATATGTTGATTGTGCAGGTAATATTGATGACCGCAAGAGTACTAGTGGAGGAGCATTTTATTTGGGACCCTGCTTGATTTCATGGTTCAGCAAGAAACAAAGCTTCATCATTTTATCTACTGTTGAGGTAGAATATGTTGCTACTGCATCTTGTTGTACTCAAATTTTATGGATGATCCAAACATTGCAAGAAATTCAATTCATTTTTCCTCAACATGTACATATTCTTTGTGACAATACTAGTTCCATAAGTATCTCTAAGAATCTTTTCATGCACTAAAAAACCACCCATTCCAATCAAATATCATTTTATGAGAGAATAGGTGCTTGAACAAAAGGTCAAACTAGAGTATGTTATTTCAAAGGAACAAATTGCATATATATTTACAAAGTAACTTCCATGTGATTCCTTTGAATATCTCAAATATAATTTAGGAATGATTTATGCTTCATCACTTTGCTAATTATTGTGACAGGTATGTCATGTTCAGGGGGAGATGTGACTGTAAATTACTAAAGTTTAATTTATGTACATGGATGATGTGAAGGAAATTCATGTATCTATGTGGTTTCTGAGTTAGAAAGACACGTATACATCTTATTGACTGATAAAAAATGGGACAAATTCAAGGGGAGCCTCCTATATGCATTTACCATTTCATGTTTGGTCTTTTGTTTGTGACGTTGGTTTGTTGCAGTTAGTTGGGTCAGCGGGAGAAAATAGTATATCCCTAAAGTCTCTTGTTGGCATTATGGTTCCATACACATACCTTATATATTTTCTAATGTATGGATACTTATACTGTTACCACTGAAGAGTTATATGTTGTTTTTATGTCACTAGTTATCAATGATGCATGGTTTCTAAATGATAAATTTATCTATTGACATGCTAGATGAAGAGGATGTGTTTGCTATGGTCAGTATTGATGATTGGTACCATGATGATGAGGATGTTCATGTTGTTTTTATGTTGTTTCTATCTAATATTCATGGTACAAGCTCCTATATGTTATATGGTGGTTGCTGATGACTATCATGATCTTACAACCTCATTGTTGAGGTCCTGATTTTCGTTATATATGTGATATATGTCCATTGATGTAAAGATCATGTAAAGACACATGATGTAGTCATTGTAATATTCAGTCATGTATGGGCTATTAGGATCAAGTCATGTTTTGTATGTAATCCCACTATATTGGTTAATTGATGTAATGTTGGGTCAAATATGTAACCCCATTGTGTTGGGTGATTGACGAATCATGCGTCATTGGTCATCAAAAAGGTAATTTTTTAGTCATACGGTGTTATACTCTATTGAATATCTATAAAAAGTCCAACATATGCTCAGGGGGAGCATGGTCAGCATGTAATTCTCATATTTAGTAGACCAGACATATAGTGATCCTCTATACATAGGCGAAGAAAAGTATTTATTCAGCATT
The DNA here is from genome assembly GCA_000404065.3 of Pinus taeda. Classification (NCBI taxonomy): domain Eukaryota; kingdom Viridiplantae; phylum Streptophyta; class Pinopsida; order Pinales; family Pinaceae; genus Pinus; species Pinus taeda. The sequence goes on from APFE030176332.1 coordinate 107,123, forward strand.
GATCAGCCCTTTTCCCATGATGTCAAAGGGCGAGAGAAGCTTGGTGTTTGGAGAAGATTGGTAAGTAGCCTTGGTATTTGCAGGTGTGTTTACATGTGTTTACAGATGGTGACCAAACACAAAAGTGGTTTCCATCAAGTCCAAAGGGGGAGATTGTTGGCATTATGGTTAATGTGTTTTCCTTTATGGCAACACACTTGATAAAGATGTCAACATTTTGATATCATGATGGTCATGCAGATTGGAACAAATGCTATAGATGTGATGAATAGAGAAATGACAGTTCAGAGGCATGTGAATGTTAAATATAAAGTTTTGGAAAGTATACATGGATCTTATGCATAAGGGTCACGTACATAGACAAGTATTTTGAAGGAAAGTCACATACAAAATCTGCAGCATGGTAACTTGAATACCATGGGTCTTTACCATGGTATTGGCCCACAGTAATGGGTGCGAAAATAGTTATTTGATCCCATAAAATAATACCAATGACATTACTAATGGCCTAAGGTATTGTCTAAGGCTAAAGCTATATAAGTAGGTGGAGATCAAACTGTTAGGTGTGCAAGTATTGGGTTGTCTATGAATTATTTGATCGAAAACAGGTGTACACTAGGGAGCAAGAAGAAAAATCAGATCTAAAATATTTGAAATATGTTGATGTGTGTGCTTGATTGATTTACGTATTGAAAATGTCTAAGTAACTAATGAAACCATGATCTAAATGATTTATTCAAAATTTTGTAGTATTGACAGTAAAGGTTGTAGAAAGTGATATTGTGTTTGTAGTGAAAATTTTTCATATCTGTACACAGGCATGTTTGGGCATAGTCACATACATACGCGGATCCATCTCTGAAGGGTCACGTATATATTCTGCGAAATAATTTTTGTTATGTGCATATTTATACACGAGTTTTGTGCATGGTAAGCATGTACATACACTGATATTCCTCGTGAAGGTCGCGTACATAAACTAGGATTTGATCTGATGATTGATGTTTACAGTTGATGTTGTATGGTTTACTTGTTGTTGTCTATTGATTAAGTCTTTAGCATGATTGAGATGACTTGGTTGAATTAATCAGTTTTAATGGCACAAAAGTTTGACTGCGTGTATGATTTGTAATTGGTTTAGAAATTTGTGATTGATTCAATGACCTGTAACTGGTGAAATGGTCTAGGAATGGTTCAATGATCAATGATTTAGTGTTCAGTCTTCTAGGATATGTATGTTGGTGTTATACAGAGAAAACATGTATATACGTGAGTCTTATTCAATACAATCGCGTACAGAATTTGATATTTGTTATTTCTGTTTGGGTTATGCATTCAGTGATTTGATGCTTCAAAATTTCAATATATTTATAGTGTGTTAGTGTCTCAGATTCAGTGCTTCAGTTTGTTTGGGTTTATGGTTGATATTGTTGATCAATGGTTGTCATTGATGTCAACCAAAGCAGCACCAGGAATAACCCCATCTTGCATGGGAATTTTGACTTGACAACTTACTCTATTATGAGTGAAGGAACATCTATATCAATTCTACTCGTCGATATGTTTCCATTGATATATGGCACACCAAGTAATTCTTCACGGTTTTAGAGATATTCGTGTTTGAAATTAGTAACCCCAGTTAGTGGGCTAAAACCCTATCGGGTTGTGGCATGACACTCATGATTGGTTGTGGTCATTGAATAGTCAAGAATTAATAAAAAAAATCTCCTAAAATCCCTCCAACATTCACTTGTTGAGGAACCTCTCAACTCAAGACATTCTTATAAATATTGACCCTCATATCCTCCTCTAGTAGGGATTTTTGTGGCTCCAAACAAGTCATCATGGAATTTTCTCTATAAATCTTTTCTGTGAGGCTTCAAAAGTTGAACTGAAAACCCATTTGATCTGAAATCTTGATGAATCAAGTGACAAAATTTTCGATCTTGGTTCGCTATATTTTCGGAGATATGATCTGAGGAAGTTAGGGTTTCGACAGGCTCCTGAATTCCATGTCAAATAGGTGATGTTGAGGAAATTGTTATAACTTTCTCTTTGTGAACTGGCTTCACATTTCATCAATAATAATAGAAAGAGGATGAACTATAGTTGATTGAGTAGCATTTTCAGGGCCAAAGGTCACAACAATGACACTTGGCACTTCATACAAGTTCGCTCTACTGAACAAGTCTATAATCAGGTCATCGTGTAGTGCCCACTCTAGTTTCCTGACCCTAATATGACATTATTTGAGATACTTTAGTCTATGAGGAACTCAGGTTGAGGATCGAGAAATGTGACTCTATTATTAGTGAATGTGATGGTTATGTATGTTCGCTATTAATATTGTGATTTCAATATAATTAATGGTTATGTGTACTCTCTATTGATATCAATGGTGATAGTAGTAAAGGATAGACATGTTTTCTATTGATGTTATAATGATGATAGCTTGGATATATATGTATGGTTCCATTAAGGTTATGATGATGCTAGCCATGATGGAGGTATCCCCTATGTTAGCTACTTACATTAGTTCTGGTTCACAATGAACGGTGATGTGAATAACCAGGTGATGGTAATTAATGCTATTATGACAATGACTAACACTAAAAAACCTGGTTACTGATTATTATTGAGTATGGCAGGAAAACCACCAGAGGCACTCGCACATGACGAGTTGACGACACCTGGTTTGATGAAAATTTATATTATTTGTCTTTAAAATTCTAATCGATTTTGAAACCTGCTATATATGGTTATCTATATTCTGATGATAAGATAGTGGTTGCAGGCACAGATGAGTTGCTTGGCCGAATGACTCACATATGGGTGATGGGGTTGTACAAGTGGATGGAACTACATGGGAGGGGTGGGACAGACTTCCTGATCTCACCCACTAGCACTCCTGTCGTGACTTGGGCTGGAAGAGTTGAAACACCTTCGCCTTGAAGATCACGATGCCATGAGGGCAGGTCCCAAAGTCGGGTCGCTCATGAGGAACCTACATGGGGGGCGCGCATCAAGGCAGATTCCTTGATCCCCGACACCATTAGTCTCACTATAGCAGGCAACATGAGAGACGATCGAGGTCTATGACGTTGCACACTATTTTCCCTTCGTAGTCACTGGATGCTTGAAGGGCAAGTGGTGTGGCACCCTTGGAATTTCAGGGAAATTCTTGAAGGGCACGACCAACTTGGCACCCTTGGCATCACAATTAAACTGTTAGGTGTGGCACCCTTGGAACTTCTAGGGAAGTTCTTGAAGGGCACAACCAAACTTGGCACCCTTGGAATCAAATTAAACTGTTAGGTGTGGCACCCTTGGAACTTCTAGGGAAGTTCTTGAAGGGCACAACCAAACTTGGCACCCTTGGAATCATTAAAAATAAATGATAATAAATAAATACAAGTAAGGAATGAAAGCTAGGGAGTTACACCAAGGGAAAATGATGATTAGAAACCAAGGAACTTAAATCAAAAATAAAACTTGGAATAAGGAGGATCATAGGAAAAAAACAAATAGAGTACCTTAAAAATTGTACCCTCCCCGTGTTGGAAAATGCTAGGTAGATGAGGTGGTTTAATTAGATAAAAGGGGAAGACAAACATATTGTAAGGATAAAGATTAATCCTAAACCAATTAAACTTAATTAAGAAAATAGGAAGGTGAATTAAATTAAGAAAAATAAATTAAACTTAGAGAAATGTAGAGAAGCTCCATGTGGCATCAACCAACATAAGAATATCCCTCTAAGAGATAACCTGAGTTAATTTAGGAAGTAGATTGGGGATAAAATCTTGACTCATTAATTGACTCCAAGTAATAAACACAATTTAAGGAATAAAAGGGGGGGATAAAGAGACAACTAGGAGAAGAAATAGGAATCTTGTGAGGTGAGGAAAATATTAGTTTTAAATAAAAAGTTAAGTAAATAATTTTGGGTGACCCTTGATGAGAGAGTGACACATGGGTAGGTGAATAATCAAGCTATTAAATTAAAAATATATATATATATTATAATTATGCATGACATGCCAAGTGTCATCTATGAGGACTCTTATAAAAGAAGGAGCAAGCCATGGGAGAGGGGACTTTTGGAACCCTATGGTTGGATGGATGATATGATGTCATAGCAATGATTACGAAGCTATAATGAGTTTGGTGAGGTAGAGGATTTGTTTAGAGAGGGGACTCTTGAGCCAAGGTGTGCTCTCCTCTGCTAGCTAGAGCTTTCCTTCATTGTACAACCCCATTGCAGCTCGGGGGTCCGCGGGGAAGAAGAGTACCCAAGGAGTAGGCTGGGAGGTTAACCGGTGGATCTTCGCATACGGATCAAGTGCGTCATCATTCACTCGCAGAAGTGACTGGCAACAAGGGAATTCCAGTAACAACAGAGCAAGTGGAGTCTCGCCTTCTGGTGAACAGTACATATGTATTTCATTACTAGTTGATCTTAATTAAAAGTGTGTAAATGTTATGTTAGGTTTCCAAAAATGAGTGTCAGCAATGTGTGTGTTAAAATAAATTTGAAATCTCAATGGATTGCTTTTCTAGTCGTATTTGTTGTTACAAAAAAAAAAAAAAATGTATATATAGTCATAAAAAGGTCCTTACAAAGAACTTCCCTAGAAGTTCCAAGGGTGCCACACCATAATAGTTTACTTGTGATGCCAAGGGTGCCAAGTTGGTCATGCCCTTCAAGGATTTCCTCTGAAGTTCCAAGGGTGCCACACCACTTGCCCTTCAAGCATCCAGTGACTACGAGGGGAAAGTATAGTGCAACGTCATAGACCACTATCATCTCTTATGTTGCCTGCTATAGTGAAACTAATGGTGTCGAGGATCAAGGAATCTGCCTTGATGCGCGCCCCCCAGTAAACTCCTCATGAGCGACCCAACTTTGGGACCTGCCCTCACGGCATCATGATCTTCAAGGCAAAGGTGTTTCAACCCTTCCAGCCCAAGTCACGGCGGGAGTGCTAGTGGGTGAGATCAAGGACTCTGTCCCACCCCTCCCATGTAGTTCCATCCACCTGTACAACCCCATCACCCATATGTGAGTCATTCAGCCAAGAAACTCATATGTGCCTGCAACCATTAACATATCATCAGAATATGGATAAACATATATAGCAGGTTTCAAAATCGATTATAATTTCAAAGATAAAATAATATAAATTTTCATCAAACCATGTGTCTTCAACTCGTCATGTGCGAGTGCCTCTGGTGGTTTTCCTGCCATACTCAATAATAATCAGTAACCAGGTTTTTCAGTGTTAGTCATTGTCATAATAGCATTATTACCATCACCTGGTCATTCACATCATTTTTCATTATGAACCAGAACTAATGTAAGTAGATAACATAGGGGATACCTCCATCATGACTAGCATCATCATAACCTTAATGGAACCATACATGTAGATCAAAGCTATCATCATTATAACATCAATAGAAACATGTCTATCCTTTACTACTATCACCATCATGATATCAATAGAGAGTACCCATAACCATTAATTATATCGTAATCATAATATTAATAGAGAACATACATAACCATCACATTCACTGATAATAGAGTCACGTTTCTGGATCCTCAGCCTGAGTTACTCGTAGACTAAAGTATGTAAGATAATGTCATATTAGAGTCAGGAAACTAGAGTGGGCACTACAAGGTCCAATGAATTCCATGCCCCACTTGTCAAATGGCTCGAAGGTCACTTGAGGTTGCAGAGGCATTTCATCTCTTGGAGTAGGTCTTCCCATCCTTTGGCACCGACCACACTGACTAGTATATATTTTTACATCCTGATAAAGAGTGGGCCAATAATAACATGCTTGTAACACTTTGAATGTTATCCTTTTTGCTGCAAATTGACCTCCATAAGGCATGCCATGACAGGTCAGAAGGATGTCAAAGACTTCCTCCTCCCTGACACACCTTCTCAATATTTGATCTGGGCCAAGTTTGAAGAGATTGCCCCCAATCCAAGTGAAGGGAGCGCTCTTCCTCACTATCTTGCTTTTCTCTTTGGAGGACAAGTTCGGTGGGAACTGTGCAGATACCAAATAGTTTTCTATATCAGCAAACCATGGAGATAGAATTGAAATAGCAAATAAGTTCTCATCTGGTAACTGGTCATCAACCATTCCTTCTTCACTCGCAGGAAAATTTAATCTGGACAAAAATCCTGAAACAACATTTTCCTTACCATGCTTATCAACAATAGTTAGATCAAACTGTTGTAATAAAAGTAACCATCTTATAATCTGAGCATTAACATATGGTTTATTCATTAAATATTTGATTGTAGCATGGTTAGTATGCACAAATGTTTGATTGCGTGTAATATAATGCCTAAATTTGTTCAATGAATGCACAACAACTAGTAATTCCTTTTCGGTCACTGTGTAATTTAGTTCAGCCTTTGACAGATTCTTACTAATAAAGTAGATAACATAAGGCAATTTTTCATCTATCTGACCTAGGGCCACTCCTATGGCTTTGTGTGAGGCATCAACATGAATATGAAAGGGAAGGGCCCAATTTGGGCCTCCAAGAATCGGTGTAGTGGTTAACTTGTTATTTAGGGTGTCTAAGGCCTCTTGAAAACTTTTTGACCATATAAACTCAAAGTCCTTGGCCAACAACCCAAATAAAGGAGTGGCCATCTTGTTGAAGTCCTTTATGAACCTTCGGTAGTATCCAGCTAATCTTAGGAAACTTCTGACATCTCTTTGCTTTTGAGGAGGTGGGACCCGTTGGATGATAGCTATTTTGTTTGGGTCCACCTGCAGTCCTTGTTGAGATATTGAATGACATAGCACGGTCCCTGCAGTCATCAAGAATTCACAGTTTTTGGGATTGAGGGACAGGTTCATTTCAATTCATTTGTGCAGTACTTTGCCTAGGTTGGAGAGCCTCTTGAAAATCACAGCCATAAGGTGTAAAATCATCCATATAATTTCTACCGCATCATGGACTAACTCGGAAAAAATACTCAGGACTGCTCTCTGGAAAGTAGCAAGAGCATTGCATAGGCCAAAAGGAAGAACCCTATAGGAAAAATTACCCCAAGGACAAGTGAACGTGGTTTTATCCTGGTCTTCCGGGCTGACCTGGATTTGGTTGTACCCGCTGAATCCATCTAGGAAAGAGAAAAACTTTTTCCCTACCAGGCCATCTAGCACTTGGTCAATGAAGGGTAGAGGGAAATGGTCTTTCTTTGTGGCTTTGTTCAACTCCCTGTAATTGACACAAATCCTCCACTTACCATTTTTCTTTGGAACTAACATCAAAGGAGAGACCCACTCACTATAGGAGATAAGGTAAATGAATCCTGCATCTAGCAGTTTTTCAGCTCTTCTTTGACTATATCTTTAAGAGTTGGATTCATCCTCCTTTGGGGCTATTGGACTGGCTTGCAACCTTCTTTGATGTATATGTGGTGAGTACACACTGAGGGGTGTACTCCCTTCATTTCTTTGTAACTCCAAGCAAAGGCATCTAGATGTTCCTTTAGCATGTTGCATAATTTCTCTTCTTGGAGAGAAAAAAGAGATGGATTGATTTCCAAGGTTCTCTCAGGGATGAAATCTATGGTTTTGACAAGGAGCGGGTTGGAATCGGCCAAGCATAGGTCAATTGGATGATTTTTTTGGGTTTCCTTTACTACATCTTCTAAGGCCAATGTACTGGGAGTTGGAATTTGGAGTAGGTGATCAATTAATTCATTTTCACCCTACTATCCTCCTCCCATGGTTGTTTCTAAAGTATAAATTTGGGCGGAGTAAACTTCATATTATTCCTCCTCCAACCATAAAGGTAAATCATGCTCTAGAGATGGCTGACCAGCAGGGTATAGGACCAACTGCTTGGACATATGCCCACTCTTGATGGTCATATTCCCAGCTCTACAGCTAATGTAAGCATCGAAAGTGGCCAACCAGGGTATCCAAAGGATGATATGGTAACCAGTAAGCTTAGCCTTAGGCTGGAGAAGTAGGAAATCTGAAGGGTGCTCCCAAGATTCAATCGAGACCATCGCATCCTCCACAATCCCCTCAGGGGTCACTGTGGAGCGGTCTGCAAGTTGCAAAACTGTTGTGGTCTTTCTCAATGAACCTTGGAGGTTGAGCTTGATCATGCTGTCCTTGGTTATCACATTAATGGCAGCCCCAAGATTGATCAAAATGTGTGGGAAAATGGTGCCATTGATGTGCACATCTACTACAGGGCTTCCAGGGTCGAAATAATTTGGACAGTTTACCTGCACCAGCATTAAGTTGGACAGTTGTCTAATGACATCAATGGTAGGGGAATCTCTTCTTCGCCTCCCTGTATGATTGAAGCACTTCTCCTTAATAAACTTATTGTAAATAGGAACCTCTTTTATTGCCTGGAGAAGTGGAATCTTTACACATAGATTTTTCAATCCTCCCAGAAGTTCTGTCTCTTCTAGGGTAGGCTGGAGTGGTTGGGTTAATCTCTGAGGAAAGGGTGGATTCACTTTAAGAATTTTTTCCTCTCTTTCTTCCTCAACCTCCCTAGGTGGAGATGGAGGTTGGTTATTTGGGAGAACTCTCCCAGATCTTAGGTTAATCTCCTAGATTTCCACAGCATAAGCTAGATATGATGTCTCTCCACTGCATACTTGATGAGCTTGCTTGTTGTTCGGGTTCGGCTTTGGATGGGCAGGAATCTGGGGTTGCTTGAGTGGAGCAGAGTGTAACATTTTTGGTTGGGAAGGTGGTGGAGGAAATAAAGCTGGAGCATTGTTGTATTGGGGCCTCCACCCCTAGGGCGGTGCATTCCACTAAGGTTGTGGTGGAGCATATGGTTGAAATGACTGGTTGGCTGGCTGGGAGTGATATTGAGATGCAAAGGACCAAGGAGGGGGTGTAGACCAGGAAGGTTGAGTAGGGGTCCCAAATAATGTATGGTTATGGTCAAGTTAGGGTTGTAATATGCATGGGATGACCCTTGCATGCCCTGCTGGTATGGTCTAGGCCCATGAGGTCTCTTTTAGTTTATGTAGTAGAGCTGCTCAAAGACCCCTTCAGCTCCTTAATATACAACTTTGAGTCCAGGAACAGAAGGGTATTTGTATTTGGAGTGGTTTTCTTCACATATTAAGTAAATTTCAATAGAATTCAATGGACATTCATTCCTAGGGTGCCTCCTGGTGCATCTAGGACAAAAAATGGCCAAGGCTCTCTCTGCTTCCTCCTGCTTTCTCTTAATGTGCATAGTGTCCATTTGCAAGGCAAGGGTTTGCAGCATCTCACTTTTTAAATCTTCCAGCATGTTTCCAATTTCACCCTTGATGGATGAGTTGGAAGAGGATGTATTGACCATAGGTTGACTACCCCTACCCTTTTTCCTAGCTGCCTTAGAAAGGTTTCTAAAGACAATCTTGATATCCTCATAGGATAATTGGTAGATATCTTCTCCTGATAACAAGTGTAGGGTATCCAGAAGATCCTCCCTTACTCCCCTAAGCAGGAACAACTTTAGTGACATAGGGTCAAGTGTGCACCTGGCCCTTTTATAACTAAGCTGGAATCTTTCTTTGCAATCCTCTAGGGATTCATCATTGCCTATGGTCATCCTAACAATTTCCTCTTTAGTATCCTTTGACTGAAAGTAGTCTCAATACTTGTTGCATCTGAGCCCAAGTTGTGATGCTATCCCTAGGTAAACCCAAGAAACAGCGCAATGTTGCATCCTTGAGGGTAGATGGAAATAGTTTTAACTTCAGCTCATCATCTGTATAGTCATAGGTTCGTCATATAACAGCAAACTAAAATAGGAAAGTATCGGGGTCTTCTGTGGTCAAGCCATGGAAATGAGGTAGGGGAGAGGGGCTTATATTCTTCATCTTAGTGTCCCCATTGGTTTCCCTAATGGGGAAGGCACCCTCAACTCTCTCTCTATTCCCTCTGTCATTTCTGTTTTCAGCCATTGATTCAGTAGGAATGGGTTTTTCTTCTTCGTCTTCCCCTGTAGGTTCCTCAAATATGTCAGGTTAATCACCTAAGGGTTCCTCCAGTTCATAGCCACCGAGGAACAGGGAAGGTTGGTTGTTTGATGCAGTGGGGGTATTTGGCAAAAATTTCCCTAAGTTATCCCTATTCCTACGACGCGTGAAAAAAATGTTTTTTTGGGGTTGGTTCTGTGTTTTTTTCCAAACTTGGAAAGTACTTTGCATAATTGAAATTTTTGATTAAATGAAAACTACAGATTGAATCAAAAAATACTTGTTGAATTGAAATCGTGCTTGCAAATGTAAAGGAAAGAAGAAAATGTAGAATGAAAAAGGAAGCAACTAAATTACTTTTGCAGAAATAAACTAATGGCAGAATATTAGAGATAAGAAATAGAAGAAAGAAGTAGTATTCACATATTACTTAGACACCTCCCCAACAACGGCGCCAAAAAGTGATGAGCACCAGTATTACATCAAGAATGCTTCAACTCCTAAGCGACCAGCTTTACTTTGTCAACCAGTCGTTCATACAAACTTGGAGGTGACAATGTTTCATACACAAGTAAAAGTGATGGTTCTTCCTTTTGTCACAGTTCAGCTGGTGAGAGACCACTGGGGTTTTCAAGCCAAACTTCTATGGATTCATAAGAAGCTTGGTTTCTTGATGGAAGAAAGGGAAATCTTCTCTAAGGGAGAGGTACTCTACTGCAATAATGGAAAAGACTGAAATTCAATGCTAAATCACACCTTTTCCTAATTAACTCCCAAGAAACTATGCTTTGCAATAATGATAAATTACCATGAACCAAATGCTACTATCTAAGCATGGAAGTAAGAAGCATCAAACATCACTAATGTGCAAGTAAAGGGACTAAAATAATTTTGTTTTTGTCTTTTTGTCTTTTCATGCAAACTCAAGAATGAAAACTAATTTCCCTTGGTGATGTACTAACAGGTGAATTCAGGATGTTGGAGGATAAATGGAAGGTTTAGGAGATGGTTGGATGCTATGGGATACCCTTGGGATGCTTTTGGTGACTTCCTAGAGGTTTTCCCTCAATTTGGCCTCAAAGCAGGCCATTTCAGGAAAACCTACAGTATGTACTAGAAACCTATAGGATTCCCTGTAAACCTACAAGATACAACCGAGAGCAAAATGGAAGGAGTTGGAGGTGATGGAAAGCTTATGGAAGTTGGTATATGGATGGAATGAAGTGAGGAAAGGTATAGGATCACTCAAAAGTCAACAACAAATATAGAGGATGGTTGGATTCGCTCAATGTGCTTGGAATAATTTCTATGTAAATTGATGAAAACTAGTGAAGGAAATGGTGAAAACAAGGAATGACTATGGTGGATGAAATGGAAGATGGTTGATGGCTATGAAGTATTTCTCTAATCCTTAAGCACCTTCTTTGCATAACACATGTATAATTCCCATAAGCTAGAAAAGCATAATTAATGAACTAACTACCTACATTATGCATGAGCAAAGTTGTTGAAAGGAATGAAAGCATGGATGATATCTACTGCAAGAGTAAAGATAGAAGAGATGGAAATGAAATCCTACTTTTCAAAACTGATCAAATGCTAACTTAAATACAGTAAACTCTAAATCTCATGCAAGAAATAGAAATCTGTGTTTTTGGAGCTGCATAAGGGTCCCTTCCTCAAATCATGATCCCAAAGGGAGGAAATGAGGCCAAGACACCCACTTAAAACCTTGTGGAATTCCTTTTATCCATGCTAACCTTCTACTGAAGTAAGGCACAAATGGAAGCAAACTAATAAACAACCAGTCCAATCTACACTACTTGCAATGAAAACACATATAAAGGAAAATTAACAATGAAGCTATGGGACTAATCTAAACATACAGATACAAGAAAGAGGAGCCTTGGCTGCTAGGGTTGGGCCCTAACCCAAGAGCTTCAGCCCTCTGAGTTAACTCAGTGCTGGCTCAAAACAAAACTCATTCATATTACCAAAACAGAAAATTACATCAACAAAACTGTCACAAGTCTAGACCTCGAAAATAGCTTAGAGTTTTACCACAAATTTGAATCCTAATGAGGCTCTAGGCCTCTCTACTTATAAAACTGAAGTCCCCAATGAATTCCTTAAAATTATGGAGGCTCGGCTCCCAAACTCGAGATAAACTAGCTCTTTGTCTCTCACTTGCTCGGTTGCCTTCTAATCCTCATGGCTTGGATGCTTGCACTCCGAGCTGGTGTGATGGATGGAGGAATATTCGAATGGGGGAGAAGTAAATGAGGAGGATTTACCTCCTACAATCCCCCTCCCTTGTCCCATTTGAGTTTTAAACTTAGTATTTGCCAAAATTCCTTGATTTTCTCCTTCAATATTGCATTCAATGCATATTAGTCCACTAAGCATAATATCCAATTCTAACTCATCTCATAAACAAATATAATCAAAAACATGTAATAAGTTGTGATAAAAGTTGGCTTGACTAAGCTAGGAGAATTAAGGCCCATATAATTACACAATGATGAGTCTCATCACTCTTGTTCTTGGATGCTTGATCGAATGGTCTTCAAGTGAGGCCGAGTCCTCTCTATATATAGTAGCATGTCCAAGAAAATAAGCCGACTTTAGCAACTGTGTAGGCAAACATCCTCTTTTTGAATGATCTTTGTATCCTTTTTAAGACCAACTAGATGGAGTACTTGTGACAAGGTATTGGAGGGTTTGTGACTCAAATAAATTATCTTTTTACACTATGTAATATTCCTAAATGGATCTTCAATACATGGCATTGACTCAATAGACTTTATGACTTAATGACCAAACCTAATAGCTCACAATGGGAGCTTCATCTATAAAAATAAAATTTCTTAAGCACGAAACCCACGACTCAAGCATAAATAATTTTATTTTACTTCTTTACATCAATTTACATAAAATCATGATTACACATGTCATTATGAAGACCATACCCAGTTAAATATTTCAACACTCCCTCTTAACTAGGGAGGTATTCATAATCCATGCAAGGTACTTGGACATTCTCAATTTAAATAATTATCCTAAGAAGAGTCAGATTGGTAATTATCATATCATCCAACATTATCACATAGAAAGGCCTTGACTAACATCTCTATCTCTCCAATGATTTATATACACCCTCATCATTGTCTCTCTCAGAACATACCCCACCCGAGTTCACTCAATGTATGTTCCATCAAGACTATTCTTATGTTGGATTCCAAATTCTCAAATAATACTGGTCCTCTATGAATACTCTTATCTTGGATTCCCTATCACATCCTCAAAGAGTTTCGGATGCCAGATGCTTACCTAATCCTCTATTCTATCTTCCCAGGTGAAGACAAGAATGATGTGTCTATCTCTCCCTCTCAATTATGGATGATATGCCCATTCTAGTGAAGGAATGTACCCAAGCTCCCTCCTGGCATAGGGACTTGCTTCCAAGTTTCCACCAAGTTAGAAACTTGCTTCCAGACTCCCTCTTAATTAGGGACCTATTTCCAACAGCATCTCTTTCTTCTTTGGTAGAGTTTATGGGACATTCAAAGACTTGTAGGACTTCCTCTTTCAATGTCATGAATTTATTCTTTGTTATGAAGCCTACATATTTCGGGACCTCTTCGTAGGGCACAAACCATCCATCGCTTTCATTCATTGATCTGAAATGGGGCTCTAAAAGCTTCTTGTCAGCTTACAAGAACCTCTCCCAGTCCAAAGCTTATATATTTCCAAGATCTATGCTTATGATTAACAATTTGCGGAATAAATAACTCGAAATAGGTGTGTGATTTTGTTTACCTTTAACTGTTAAGTGCTTCTATTCATTTGCTTAAACTGATATAAAAAAAACATATAATAGAAAACAATGAAAATAATAACCAACACACATAACAGCAATATAATTAGGAGCTCATCCAAACCTCTTGGGCTATGTCTCCATGAGCTCTAGTCAACTCAACTAGGCTCTTTGGGATTATGGCTTAAATTCTTTTACAAGTTCCACACTCAACTCCATAGGTTTACAACTGAACCCATGGGCTTAGAATGCCATCTTTATCCCTGGCCATTTGGCTCTCTGGCTCTCGGCTATTGGCTCTATCTCTTGGCTCTAGCTCTCGGCTCTGGCTCTTCAATCTAGCTCTCGTCTCTCGACTCTTGGCTCTTAGCTCTGGCTCTGGCTCTTGGCTCTGCCTCTTGGCTCTGGCTCTTGGCTCTAGCTCTCGACTCTCAGCTCTTGGCTCTAGCTCTGGCTCTTGGCTCTCAACTCTTGGCTCTCGGCTCTGGCTCTTGGCTCTGGCTCTTGGCTCTAGCTCTCAGCTCTCAGCTCTTGGCTCTCTATGTTATCAATGGTTCGCTCGACCTCCAAGCGAACCTCAACAACCTTCAACGTTCCTGTCAATTGAGCTCCCTGTGATTTTTTTAATACATCAGTTACAGTCGCCTTCATCATTGAAGAACTCGACTGTTTCATAACAAGAATCCGTTTACAAATGGAAAGGAACCGGTGGGCATGGCCATCCGATATTTTTTCCTTCCTCTAGCCAAAATAGCCAAATAACGGAAATACACAGGAAAACGCACGCAAAACACATCATGGGTATTAAGCCTGGACTTCAAATAATATGCAATCATGTTTATAATCCTTATCGGGTTTGTGCCTTGATCGCATATCACAATCGCATGTCGCATGGTGCATTGGCCCCTTTGTACCATCTCGATCCGATTTACCAACCTCCGATCACTCTAATCGGCACCTCATCGACTATTGGCATTATCACTATATCGCTTATCAGTGTACCGCAAATCACATTGTGTATGGTTAAACCTGAATAGAACTCCAATCAACAGAAATACAAAGAAAACCAATAAAAATCTGTTGAACGAACTTAACGGATCTCAAAGACAAATGAACCCACATCTATAAACTTTTGGGCCCACGCATGTCGCAAGTCGCAATGTCATGGCCCCTTTGTATTGTGCGATCTTGATCGTCGATCGCCGATTGCGCTATCGGCACATTGCATATCGCAATCGCAATGGCCCAAGGGTCTATACCACTTTTCATAAACTACTCCGACGCGATAATTATTGTCGATCACTTTGTCACACGTCGCAACATCGGCATATCGCCAATCGGCCTACCCAAGGGTTTCGATATCATATGCAAGCCTTTCTCCAATTGCGATATGTCGGAGATCGCTAATCGAGGATCCTTGAGGACTTCTACTCCACCCTTTTAACATTGCGATGCGATATTGGCATATAAAGCCTTAAGCCCAAATTAATAAGGATTTGCCTCCCTTTTCTAAGGATGATGGGAAAACTTATTTTTGCAATAACTCCTTCATCTAGAGTCCATTTTTCCCATTCAAATTGCAGTACATTCAGATTGAAAAGATCTACCCAATGAGACTACTTCCAGGAGTATCCTTTGACTTTAATTTTCCTCTGTGAGGAATATTTTTACACTTAGAAGTCTATTCTAGATCCATTTTGGATCACACCTTCCCACTAAAAAGCTTTTGGACTCCAAAAGACTGATATATTGATCTGAACAGTAAATGAGAGTACCTCACCCTCTTCTTTTAGCCTCCATACACTTGCATTGCATAGTGCCTCTGAACCAAAGCCTTTGAACACTCCCTTCCTAGATGTGCTTGTCCTCCTGGGAAGAACTGTCTTTCTCCTTGACTTCCTGTAGAACTCCTGCTGAGAAGGTCACAAAAGGTAGTTTGAACTTCTATGCCTTAATGATTGATCCAAGGTGGCTCAAACCAATGTAAAGTTACATATGCTTCACAAAATTTTCATTTGTATCTATTTGACATACTATCAACAATAATTTTTAACAACAACAAGATTATAGACAACAACTGGATGCCCTAAACTCCTGCTTCATCAAAAGAAACAAATTTCACATCTTGTGAACACCTCCATGTCTTTACATCTGCATACAAATGATTGACTAGATAACAAGCCAACAAAACATGCCTTTAAAACAATTGACCCTTCAAGTCAATCATGTATAAAAATAATTCTAAAGTTCTTTTTCAAAGATGAAACACTTCATCATCATCTCCATCTTGGAGACCGAATCAACTTTTCCCAAGTCAATATTCCATTACATGCATGTTTACAACAAAGTAATCAACCATTCAAGTTAATCACACATACATGTTTAAATACAAGGAAATCATCAGCATCCTTGTGTTCATGCACATCATTCTCATGCATGCATTTCATCTTTCAACTTTCGCTTAAGTACATACACTCTACTTTCGAAGCTAAAATGAGCATAATGTTGCAGCAATAAAGTGAGTCTGCATACTCAACTTTTCCATTCACCTTCTTGGTAAAACCCTGCAACTTTCATTCCATTAACAAAGAAATGAAAATAGATGCATTATATCAATATACATGCAATCTTAATTGGATAAGAACTCTAAACATTTCTTACCAATCCATTTCAAAGGTGCTACCTTTGTCTGCACATCAGCATCAACATGTGAATCATCCTCAAACACATCAATCATGGAATCTTTCTTTCCATTACTGCCATTCTCTCTTTCCACCTTCTTCAAGTTTCGTGGAAGCATTGTTGGATTCAGAGTCCAACATTTTGCAGCAATATGCCCTTGCTTATGGCAGTAAGTGCAACACATGTGCATCTTCTTGATAACATGATTTGCCTTGTCCAGTGGACCTTTGGCTTCTTGCTTCCTTTCCTTCAAAAGTTTCCTGTATGTGGCCATTCTCTTCCAACATCTAGAAACAATATGGTTATCCAAACCACAAAATGAACATGCAATTCTTTTCCCATACTTATATGGAAATTTACCATGTTGAACATAATCAAAAGGAATATGGTTAAAACCAAATTTATACCTTTCTTTTTCACCGTTATTTCCTTCATGAGGAGGTGAATTGAATGAATAAGTAGCTCCCTTTGGAACATCATCAACCTCTTCAATGGTTTCAGAATTTCCACAACTCTTTGGTTCGAGTGTATGCTTATGAACACCTGCATCCTACAAATAATGTTTCAAGCTATTGCATTCTCCATGAATACAATCTTTACACTCTTGAGGTAGAATACCTGAAATGAAACTCCTTCTTGGATCTATTTCAATGGCCTTCATGGCAGCTTTGGAACTTTCTCCATAATATTGTCCATAGCCAAGACCCAAATACTTAGGCCTTTCCTCAACCATTATTGGCTCAACAATACCTTGTGCATGTTTTCCCAAGCCTTTTCCTTCATAGCCCATGTTGGACATTAACTTGGACCCTATGCCTCTGGTATGTTTTTCAAAAGAACCAATATAAACATTCTTAGAGGAAATTGAAGACAAGCTGGAATTGTTTACCTCTTCTTCAAGGTTATACTTTACTAAGGCTTCTTTGGCAACAAGGAGTTGTGTCTCCAACTCATGCATCCTTTCCAGATCCATATTTTCAATATGAAGTTGCCTCTCCATTTCCTGCAATTTTTTAGAAAGCAACTGCTTCTCTTCCTTCATGGAATTCAACTACTCTCTAGGTATGATGCTCTTCCTTCCATCCTCATACATTTCTCTCACCATATCCATAATGGTGAACAAGTCTTGCTTCATGTCTTCATCAAAGAATCTTGTGAAGAAAGAAGAATTTGAGGACTCACTTGTAGAAGTTGTCATTATCAGAATGAACAAAAGAAATTCAAACAAGATTAACAAAGAGCTTATTCAAGCAACCTTTTGCAACAAACCTCTTTTTCTTCAAGGATTTCTTTGAGGTCCTTTGGGATAAGAAGAATGCCTTCAACCCTTCTTCCTTGTTGTTCTCTCCTGGACATAGCTATCAATAGCTTTCACCTCTAAAAACTCAAACAATAGTTAGTTTACAAAAAATCAAACAGCTAAATTCTTTCTATTGTTTGAACACCTTTCAAGTCAACCAAGAATATAGATTGCTCTGTCAATCAAGCATCCTGATATGATATCACCTGCATCATGATATAACCTAGTTTGGTATAACTTAACTCTGATATCACCTTCTTTGAAGGTGGGGTTAATCAACCTAATGCTCTGATACCACCTGATCTGAAATGGGGCTCTAAAAGCTTTGTGTCAGCTTACAAGAACCTCTCCCATTCCAAAGCTTATATATTCCCAAGATCTATGCTTATGATTGACAATTTGTGAAATAAATAACTTGAAATAGGTGTATGCTTTTGTTTTCCTTTAGCTTTTAAGTGCTTATGTTCATTTTCTTAAACTAATATAAAAAAACATATAACAACAAACAATGCAAATAATAATGAACACACATAATAGCAATATAATTAGGAGTTCACCCAAACGTCTTGGGCTACGTCTCCGTGAACTCTAGTCAACTCAACTAGGCTCTTTGGGATTATGGCTTAAATTCTTTTACAAGTTCCACACTCAACTCCATGTAGAAATTTTGAATAATTTAACACATATTCAACATAGATTATCCTGATCATGTACTATTGCGGAAAACATACACAATACATAAGCTCCTCTACGTTGATCATCAATATAGTAGGATCAATAACAATAAAACATCAAGAGCATTCACACATTAACACAGTATGTATCCCGGGGAAAGCATCTCGCTAAAAACCCCAACTATCTGTATATTAATGATTGAGTCATGTAACATTACACAGCATAATACTTCTCACAAGTATCTTCACCTCTGTTACACACAATACAGCTCAGATCTGAATCAATCACTGGCTCAAATCTCCTTCGCTGCTTGCCTGCCTCCGCTGCTCAATACCTGCTCAAGAACTGATGATGATTCCAAGGAACCACGTATTTACTTGGAAAAATCACGTGAGCACAAGCTACAATGTGGGAAAAATCATTGGCATACTCAATCCCTTGTGCAAGATCTGGTGCACAACTATAGTCACAACTGATAGCAATCTGATTCTCCAACACCTGTCCCTGCTGAACTGAACAAGCACTGACATGCAACTGAGTTAACTGATGTATTCATTAGTTGTATTATGAGTTAATAACTTGTGAATTAATTAATAACTAATTCACCCAACTCATCTTTAGTCTATTTGCCAGTTAGACTAAATACAACCAGTTTAACAAAGCTAAACTGAACACAACTCCATCAACTGCACCTCCAGTCCACTAAACTCAACTCACTTGAGTTCTAACTGAAGTCCTGCATGCAAATATTAGTCATCCCATAGGTAACCACGTATTTCCTTATGGGATCTGCATGTACCACAACCGTAGCTCATCCTGAAGTGCTCCAAGAGAATAAGACAAAGTTTATAGTCTAAATATTATTATGAGCTAATAATATTTGACTGTTCTATATTTAGACTGAGCAGTCACTCCGCTGTGGTGTCACTTCGCTGTGGTCTAAAAATAGAAGTCCATCTATTTTTTTCCAACTTGATCAATCATCCATAAACAGCAACCTGCAATCCATAGACATGATCCATATGTCTAAAAATAGACTTGCGCCAAAAATAGCCTGCGGGCCCACTTAGTGAAGGCGACTCTTTTCACTAAGCTCCATCGTCTTTTTGCAATCTCAACAAGGTATGCTCCACTAGCACTCCCTGTTATTTTGCATGACCTTCCTAGCAAATATGTTGCAAGAATTCCAACATGGGGTGGTGATGAAGAAATCACAGCAGAAGAGCATGTAGACAAATTCAATGATTTCGCCGACAAAGAAGAAGTTGATGATGTGGATTTGAAGCTAAGATTATTTGCACAAAATTTTATTGGGGAAGTTAGAAAATGGTTTAAAGCCCTCCCAGCTGGAAGCATTCATAATTGGGTAGAATTTGAAGATAGTTTTCTAAGGAAGTGGGGAAATAGAACTAATCTAGTTCAAGCTCTCTCCGAGTACAATAATATTAGAAGGGCACCTGATGAGACCATTCAGAACTTCTCAAAGAGGTTTAACAAAGTTTTTATTTTAATCCCAGCTCGCTTAAAACCTCCGGAAGCTTTAGCACAAATGAGATATGCTGAAGCATTTTATTATGCTTTCTCTCTGTTGCTTAAAGAGAGAGACTCTGCTACACTTGCTGATATGCAGAATGATGCAATAAAAGTAGAAGTAAATATGGTTGCTGCTAAAAAATAAAAGATGGGAAAAGCTAAATTGAAAGAAGAAGAGAAACCTTCCTCTCCAGCTCCAGAAGATAAGATTGATTCAATGATGAAGACCATGGAAAAGCTGATGGATAGGTTGGCTCTTAGAAATACCTCTGCTCCTCCTGTGCAGCAGGAGCCTCAATTTAGAAATCCTCAGTTTAGAAGACCTCAAAACCAACAAAGGCCAAGAGAGAATAGGAATGAGCAGCCTGATGCTCCAGTGAGACCTCCTTTTCAGTAGAACTTGGTTGATGAAGAAGATGAGCGTGAGATTCCTGAAGAATCCATCCATTGTCTTGACTAAGGAAGAACATGATGAGTCTAGTTTGACCAAACAAGGGGAGGAGCCTTCAGATTATTTAAAGGGTTATCAACATGCTATCTTTGAAATGAAAAAACAGTACAATCTCAGGAATAGAAATGTGCCAATTACTGCAAACAAAACATAGCCCAAGAAGAATGCTCCAAAGGCTATTGAAGCCAAGAAGGACACACCAAAGGCTTCCGAGGGTAAAAATGATTCTCCACTTGGTAAAAAAGACATTTAACCTCCATCTCCTACTAAATAAATTGAGAAAAGTGTTTTTGTTTTAACCTTGAGAATGAAATTGCAAAAATCAAAATATCAGTCCCTTTTAATGAAATTCTCAAGGTAGATAAATACAGAAGTAGGATTGTAGAGATGCTTAATTCACAACCAGGAGCCGTTGATATCTTAAATGTACAAGAAGATAATCCTACTATATACTTGGGTCCAAGACTTGAAGATGACCAGAATGGAGAATTTCCTCCTTTCTATGTTAGCATTAGTATTCATGATATGACCTTTCATAATGCTATGTTGGATTCAGGGGCCTCTCATAATCTTATGCCCAAGGTAATCATGGAAAGGTTATGATTATAGGTAACAATACCATACAAGGATTTATTCTCTTTTGATTCAAAAAGAGTCCAATGTATTGGTTTAATTAAAGATGTTTTTGTTGGTCTAACACAAATCCCAGCAAAGACAATTGTCATGGACATTGTTGTGGCTGACATTCTGCCAAAATTTGGGATGTTGCTGTCAAGATTGTGGGCAGCAAAAATCAAAGGCACAATGCAGATGGACCTTACCTATGCTACCATCCCTGTTTTTGGTGAGCAAAGGAGATTGTATCGGGAGACCAGAATGGCCTATATGGTAAGCAGCAAAGGCAAACCTCAAAATTTTCCTATTTATTCATCTGATACTAGACTTGGATCAGCCATGCTTTTCAATGAGTTAGTTGATAGTGGATCAGAGGACATGCTTTCAAAAAATCAACATCCAAAAAATCAGTAAGAAGATGAGAAAGGAACAATGAGATGGTGGTCATTGTACTTTGATGGATCAGTAGGAAAGGAAGGGGCAAGAGCTGGAATTTGGATCACAAGTCCAAGTGATGAAAGTAAGCTTTACTCTTACAAACTAAACTTTGATTGCACAAATAATATGGTTGAATATGAATCTCTGATTTTGGGCTTAGAAGCTTTGTTAAAGTTAAAGGCTAGAAACATTTCTGTTTTTGGGGATTTCGAATTGGTGATTAAACAAGTGGAAGGTGCTTATCAAACAAAGGATGTAAGGATGAGAGCATACAAACATTTAGTGTTAGATATGTTGGAAAAGTTTCAAGCATATTATTTCACTATCAAAACTAGAGATTAAAACTCCATTGCAGATTCCCTTGTTGTTTCCGCGAGTCTATTTGTCATTCCTATTCATTCTTCTGAAAAGTATGAGGTGGAGGTTCATCATCGAACATCTATACTAGATAACATCACTAATTGGAAAGTCTTTGAAGATGAGCAATAGGTAAAGAATTTCATTGAATTAAAGGAAGAATTTGAAAGCACTCAAGTGGATCAACAAAATATGTTTGTAGAGTCAAAAGAAAAGTCTGAAGTCTTACAATTAATAAACAATTCAATACCTAAGGGTCTCATTCCTCTTGAGAAGTTGTTTGATCAAAATGATGTGTTCAAAGCTCCAAAAATACAGGCTGAAGAGGAGGAAGTAGAGAGCTGCAATTTAGGGACTTCAGTTGTACCTAAGATGGTTAAAATCTCAAAGTTTCTTTCAGCTGATATGAAGGCCAAATATGTTGAGATGATGAAAAGGTTTGTTGATGTGTGTGCATGGAGCTATGCTGATTTAAAGCAATATGATTATTCTATTATTCAACATACTATTATTATTAAAGAGAATGAGAAACCTTTCAAGAAAAAGTTAAGAAGAATTATTCCTCTTCTCATGCCATTGATTGAAAAGGAAATTAAGAAACTCTTTGATGCTAAAATCATTGTTCCAATCGGTTTCTCAATTTGGCTTGCAAATTTGGTTCCAGTTAGGAAGAAGAATGGAGAGATCAAAATTTGTATAGACTTCAGAAATTTGAATAAGGATTCATTGAAAGATAACTATCGTCTTCCCAAGATGGATATAATTATGCAAAATATTGTTGGTTCACAAAGGATGTCTATGCCTGATGGTTTCTCAGGGTATAATCAGATTCTTGTGCATCTGGATGATCAAGAGAAGACAACCTTCACAATGCCATGAGGTACATTCATGTACGCCAAGATGCCTTTTGGTCTCATGAATGCAGGGGCCACTTTTCAAAGAGTAATGGGTATTGCCTTTACTGAAGAAAAGGATAAATCAGTGGTTGTTTATCTTGATGATATCACAATTTTTTCAAAGAGAGAAGAAGATAATTTGAAGCATCTTGAAAGAATTTTGATGAAATGTAGAAGGTTTGGTATTTATCTTAATCCCACTAAAAGTTTCTTTGCTTTAACATCAGGTAAGCTACTTGGTCATATTATTTCTGAAGAAGGAATTAGGATTGATCCTAATAGAGTTAATGCAATTCAAAAGCTAGATCTACCAAGAAGTAGGAAAGAGATCCAATCTTTTCTTGGAAAGGTGAATTTTGTTAGATGCTTCATTCCTAATTTCACTGAGATAGTCAAGAATATAAAAAAGATGTTGAAAAAAGGAGTGGACTTCAAATGGATAGCTGAAGCAAAGAAATCTTTTGAGGAAATCAAGAAGGCACTTACACAAGCACCGGTACTTATCAGCCCAAATTTTAACAAGGAATTTCTTATTTTTACATTTGCTTCTAAAGATACAATTGTTCGAGTCTTGTTGCAAAAAGGAAATCAAGGTACTAAACAACCTATTTCTTTCTTTAGTAAGACATTAGCAAATGTTGAACTGAAGTACAATATTCTAGAAAAGCAAGCTTACGCCTTGGTGAAAGCCATAAAAGATTTCAGAATCTATATTTTGCATTCTCATATTATCGCTGATGTTCCAAGTGCTGTAATAAAAGGTATCTTAACACAAGCAGATCCGGATGGAAAAAGGGGCAAATGGATAGCAAAATTGCTAGAGTATGAAATTGACATCAAACCTACCAAATTGGTGAAGGGTCAAGGCTTGGCAAAGCTAATGACTCAGTCAAATTTGGACTGCCTTGACATAAATTTGAATGCAGAAATCTCAGAAATTTCTGAGAGTGAGGAGGAATTGGTCCAAATCAATGAGAAATCCTTGGTTTCAGAATGGTACAAGCATGTGGCTTTTGTTCTTCAGCATAATAAAGCCCCTACCTATTTAACAAAGTCCAAAGCAAGGTTTGTCAAGTTGAAATCTTTAAGATATTTTGTATATGACCAAAATTTGTTTTGGAAAGATGTAGGAGGGATTTTGTTACACTGTCTGCTTGAAGAAGAAGCTTATAAAGTGATTGAATTAATTCATAGGGGGGATTGTGGAGGACACCATTATTGGAAAGGTACTGCAAATAAGATCCTAAGATCTGGATCCAACTATGTTCAAAGACATTTACAAAAGGATAGCTGCATGTCATGAATGTCAAATATTTGAAGGAAAGAGGAAACTTGTGCCTTTGCCTTTGGTTCCTATATATGTTGAAGTGCCTTTCCAACAATGGGGATTGGATTTTATTAGAGAAATTAATCCTCCTTCATCAGGACAGCATCGCTGGATACTCACAGCCACGGATTAGTTCACCAAATGGATAGAGGTGATTCCAACAAGGCAAGCTAATGATTCAATAATTATTTCTTTCCTAGAAAATAATATATTAGCTAGATTTCGCTGTCCAATGAAGATTATAACTGACAATTCTCAAGATTTTAAGTACAAGAAAATGATTAATTTTTTTCACCAATATCACATTACTCTTGGACATTCTACTGCTTATTATCCGCAAGGAAATGGCCTTGCAGAATCATCAAACAAAAGCATTGTAAGGATCATTGAAAAGGTGTTGCAGGAAAATAAGAAAGCTTGGCATTTGAAAGTGAAGTATGCCTTGTGGGCTGATAGAGTTTGTATAAAGATGTCTATTGGCACTTCTCCATATGAGTTAGTTTACGGTGCTGAAGCTATATTTCCAACATCACTTGGAGTACTTGTAATGAAACTAATTCAAGGACTAGAAGAGGAACCAAATGCTGTACAAAGGAGAAAATATCAACTGATAGCCCTGTAGGAGAAGAGAAATAAATTTCGGTTCATCATAAGAGGATAAAGCACTAGACCTGCGAGTTCTTAGTGTACCACAAGGGCACACTATCCCAAGTGGAGCCACTGTTATCACTGAATAATTTTTTTTTAAATTCTGAGCATCAGTTTGATTCGAAAGGATTGATGTCAGTTTTGGTCTAGTCTTTCATGGTTGTTTTAGAGACTAAGATCTAGAAAAGAGTCTTGTTGGTATGGTCAAATAAGGTCAACACTCTATTCTTGCCTATCACTGGTCCCACATCACACATAAATTTCCATGTGTCAAACTTGTGTCAAGGTTTTCATGTGCTATGAGACTGTCTAAGAGTTTTCGTAGCGCAAAACCCATGATTTGCACTGGCTACGCTACGAAATCGGGGATTCGTGCTGATTCATGTTAAATTTCACCGAGATGTCAAATATATCAGAATCCGTTAGTCTTACATCATCAACTGTCAGTCCATACACCATGCCTATCACATGCAACCGCTCATTCTCATTATTAGGTTCGTTAGGTGTCTTGGTACGCTCAAGTTTCAAATTTCAAAAAGGGATCCAATTGTTTTCAGTTATGATTATATTTGGGTTCATGCATGAGAAGCAAATTGATAGGCATTTAATTATAATTTTCTGAAGTTCAAGCGAGGCAGTTTCCTTGTTTATTTCAAGTGATGTAGTGATCGAGATTAAGACGGTGCTAGCTCTTCAATCTTCTTTTTGCAGGAATTCCATGGAGGTATCTATAGAAAGGAAGGATCATAGGTCAGGTAGGTGTCTGAGGAATGAGCCTGAAGGCTTAGATGTTCTCCTGAAGAACAATGAAGTTGAACGAGCTTTCAAACATGTTGGTTATTGGAGATTTTGTGAAAAATTTCAAGGAAGCCACATGCAAGTCACCAAAGAATTTGTTCTCAATTTCACAAGATTGAATTCGAAGGTTGGAGTGCTTGAATTACCAATCACTCCAGAGGTCATATATGCAGTCACTGAAATTCCAAGGGGACAGGAGAGGTGGTTCAAAAACTTCAAGTTTGATATGAATCCTTGCAAGGAATTCTTGACGCCAGACTTCATTGATTCAGACTTAAACAAGTCAGTGCCCATGAGCTTTGTCAAGGATTCATATGCCAATTTACTTACCTGTATACAGAGATACTTCAATTGTGAGGGAAGGTATCATAAGGTGTATTCCTATCACTTCAAGCTTTTGCTTCATTTCACTCAAAATATATCTTTGGATTTTCCTTTCTATTTGTTTTGTAGCCGAGCAAATATGTGTGACAAGGTTCAGTTGAAGAAGGAAGCCTGTGAGACCTTGTTATTTCATCACGGCTTAGTCAAATTGATCATTTTGCATGAGCTCCAAAAAATAGATAGGGAATGGTCCATTTTCTTGTTTATGTCTGGCTTCAAGAATGAAACTGGTCTCAACCCTCAGGCTACGAATATTTCTTCACCAACAGTTAGTCATCGTGAAGAAACAAGATCAAGGAGATTCGTGAAATTGAAAGCTAGGAAATAGGTAAAGGAGCCCATGAGACCACTAGTAATCCAAGACACACCGCAACAGTCACAAAAAAGGAAAGGTCAGATCAAAGAGGGTGTAAAAGAGCCATCCATAGGTGAAACTGTCCAACGAAGAGTAACCAGGAGCTAGCGAGCTAGAGAAAAAGGTAAGATAGTGGTTACTGAAGGAACTCTAGTTTCAAAAGGAAGTTTGAATGATTTGCTTCAAGCTATTGACATTAAAGAATCTCCTCTAGTTTGAGTAGACTTAATAGAAGAAGGTAAAGACAAAACCTCAAAAAGCTCAAATTTGATGATCATGCTTCTGAATTTGTTTTTAAGCCAAGAAGACCCGTGACAAGGAGTTCAAAAGAGATACAACAGGCACTGCCAGATGTAGTTTTTAACCCCATACAGAAATTACCTGCATACGAATTCTAAATCACAGGAAAAAATAAAAATGCGAGAGCATAACACATAAAACACATATACACA
>APFE030176332.1:133849-173652 GCA_000404065.3 Pinus taeda
AAAGCTAAACTGAACACAACTCCATCAACTGCACCTCCAGTCCACTAAACTCAACTCACTTGAGTTCTAACTGAAGTCTTGCATGCAAATATTAGTCATCCCATAGGTAGCCATGTATTTCCTTCTGGGATCTGCGTGTACCACATCCGTAGCTCATCCTGAAGTGCTCCAAGAGAATAAGACAATATTATAGTCTAAATATTATTATGAGCTAATAATATTTGACTGTTCTATATTTAGACTGAGCAGTCACTCCGCTGTGGTGTCACTCCGCTGTGGTCTAAAAATAGAAGTCCATATATTTTTTCCAACTTGATCAATCATCCATAAACAACAACCTGCAATCCAGAGACATGATCCATATGTCTAAAAATAGACATAGTCTAAAAATAGACTTGTGCCAAAAATAGCCTGCAGGCCCACTTAGTGAAGGCGACTCTTTTCACTAAGCTCCATCATCTTGTTGCAATCTCAACAAGCATTTCTTGTTGCACACTTTTCAACACTCCATAGATTTACAACTAAACCCATGGGCTTAGAATGTCATCTTTATCCCTAGCCATTTGGCTCTCTAGCTCTTGGCTCTTGGCTCTAGCTCTCAGATCCGGCTCTTGGCTCTGGCTCTTAGCTCTCGCTCTCGGCTCTCAACTCTTAGCTCTCGGCTCTAGCTCTGGCTCTCAGCTTCGACTCTTGGCTCTAGCTCTTAGCTCTGGCTCTCGGCTCTCGGCTCTTGGCTCTCGGCTCTAGCTCTGGCTCTCGGCTCTGGCTCTTGGCTCTGGCTCTCGATTCTGGCTCTCAGCTCTCGACTCTTGGCTCTCGGCTCTAGCTCTGGCTCTCGGCTCTTGGATCTCAGCTCTACCTTTAGCTCTCGGCTCTCACTCTTGGCTCTGGCTCTCGGCTCTGGCTCTGGATCTCAGCTCTCGGCTCTTGGCTCTCTATGTTATCAGTGGTTCGCTCAACCTCCAAGTGAATCTCACCAACCTTCAACTTTCCTATCAATTGAGTTGCCTATACTTTTTGTAATACATCAGTTACTGTCACCTTCATCATTGAAGAACCCAACTGTTTCATCACAAGAATCCATTTACAAATGGAAAGGAACCGGCGGGCATGACCATCGGATCGTTTTTCCTTCCTCTAGCCGAAATATCCAAATAATGGAAATACACAGGAAAATGCATGCAAAACACATCATGGGCCTTAAGCCTGGACTTCAAATAATATGAAATCGTTTTTATAATCCTTATTGGGTCTATGCCTCAGTCACATATCGCAATTGCACGTCGCATGGTGCATTGGCCCCTTTGTATCATCGCAATCCGATTTACCAACCTCCGATCACTCTGATCAGCTTCTCATCGGCTATCGACATTATCACTATATCACTTATCGGTGTACCGCAAATCACATTGTGTACGGCTAAACCCAAACAGAACTCCAATCAACGGAAATACAAAGAAAGCCAATGAAAATCCATTGAACGAATGTAACGGATCTCAAAGACAAATGAAACAGCATCTATAAACTTTCGGGCCCGTGCATATCGCAAGTCGCGATGTCATGGCCCCTTTGTATTGTGCAATCCCGATTGCCGATCACCGATTGCGCTATCGGCGCATTGCATTTCGCAATTGCAACGGCTCGGTGGTCTATACCACTTTCCCTGGACTACTCTGATGTGATAATTATCGCCGATCACTTTGTCGCACATCGCAACATTGACATATCACCAATCGGCCTACCCAAGGGTTTCGATATCATATGCAAGCCTTTCTTCGATTGCGATATGTCGGAGATCACTAATCGGGGATCCTTAAGGACTATTGTTCCACCCTTTTAACATTTCGATGTGATATTTGCATATAAATCCTTAAGCCTCTTTTAATAAGGATTTGCCTCCTTTTCTAAGGATAATGGGTAAACTTCTTTTTGCGATAACTTCTTTATCCGGAGCCCATTTTTGCCCATTCAAATTGCAGTAGATTCAGATTGAAAAGATCTATGCAATGAGACTATTTCTAGGAGCATCCTTTAACTTTAATATTCCTCTGTGAGGAAGATTTTTAGACTTAGAAGTCTATTCTAGATCCATTTTGGATCATTCATGAATCATGTCAGTCATGTCATCCTTTATTCTTTTGGAAATTTTTCCATTAGTCCATATATGGTCTTCCTTCATAACTTGCTACCTTCTTTATATCATGTTTCCTTTATAATATTTCATCCTAACACGTGAATATCAGTTGTAGATGACATCTACAAATATTCCTTCGACATCCCTTCATTAGCTCATTCAGAAATCGTTCAAAAATATAAAATGAATCATTAAATCAAAATTACCTTTGTGATAGCCTTTCACCATGACATATCCTTGATTGCATCAACATCTTGCACATATATTGACACATCTCCAAAAATATATACAATTCCAAGGGTCACTTTCTTTTTCATACTTTATCAAGATCTTCATATCTTTCCCATGGAGATACCATAGTCAAATATTCTAGTCCTTGGATGTTTGATTTCCTTTTTCATAGTTTCATTTTTCATGATCTCTTCCTTTATTTATTCACACATTTCCTTCTGGAAAATTACAATCATAGTTCCTTAAATTTTTTAAACCACCTCACATTTCATATGAGGACATATTATGTTGATTTTATCTATTCAATGTGTGAACCATGCCTTCATTGATATTTTCATAGGACGAGATCCTTTCTTTTGATCATGCTCTTAAGGTAGAGCACTCATTCATGATATCTACAACCATATGACATGACTATTTTATGAAGTGTAAGCATGAATACCTTATCTCTTTCTTTTGGTCATCTAGACTTCCTTCAATAACTTCCTTGATTGAAATAACTTGAATCCCTTGACCTGCTTCACTTATTTTGACATCATATGATCATCCCATGAATCCCATACGAGTTGGAATTCCCGGTGAGACACTTTCTTCTTTCAGTAATTGGGCCTTCCAATGAAGATTCGAACGGAGGATCTTGATCATCCTCATCTTGCAAATAATCCTTTTGAATGATTTATGATGAGCTCTATGCTAGATGAATTTATTTTTCCCATAATTATTACTTAGGCTTCTGAATGAGGTTACCAAGAGCTACATCCTTCTATGAGAGGTTTCCATAGAATTTTATATCAACTATCCTTCACGCTTCTCTAAGATGATGTCATGAAGGCTTGCTTTCAATTATATGCTTCTATGATTCCATGATGCATCCTTTAATGCATCTAATGATTCCTACCATGATAGCTATATTTTACAACAAAAATACTTGAGACAAAAACTTGAAAAGAACTAGGTGAGGAAGGCTATCTCAATGATAGTAGAGATATTTTACTTCCTCTTTATCAGATTTCTTATTTTCATATTCCTCCACTTCTTTAGTGATATGGGCTTCTTCCCTTCCTCTTTTTTTTTGTCCTTCTTGAGATTAGGACAATCTCTCTTGTAGTGCCCATATTCTTGACATCCATAGCATTGAAACTTTGCCATATTCTTCTTTCTTTTCTGAGGGCCAAAAATTCCAAACTTCCCTTTTCTCATTGCCATGGCAGCATATGCTTGTGTTTTCTCATTTGATCCTACATCAGATTTTTCCTTCAACCCAGTTTCTTCAATTTTTCATAGTGACCGTAGATCATTGAATGGAGTAGCTTCCTTCTTCCCATAAATACTTGATGTCAAGTTTCCCCATTATTCGGGTAGTGCATTAAGAACTGCAGTAGTCATCTCTTTGTCAGAGATTATCTCTCCCAAATATTATAGTTGAACTCTTATTTTATATATCCTCATAAAGTATGAGGCTATTCCTTCTTCTTTTGATATATTCATCTTGTATAGTTCTTGTCTTAATGAGATTACTTCTCCTATAGTGCTTACGGAAAACAACTCTACAATTTTTTCATATATTTCTTTTCATGTTTGAAGTTTAGATACATAGGGAATGAGGGGATCCTTAATGGATTCTATGAGAATCCTTTGAGACCTTACTTCCCCTTTCATATATCTTGCAATTGCTTGCTAATATTCATTTGTAAGCTTGGTGATTAAGCCTCTAACTTGTTCCATGACCTCATTTTCTATGTCGAGGTTTAGATCTGTGCTTTTCTTCCATGTAAGAAAGTTTGATACCCCAACCAATTTGTTGTTTTCCTTGCAAAAATACGTTTTGACATATCAATATGTAGACATGAATATACTTACTTGAGAATATTCTCCTTCAACCTATTACCTTATTTAATTTGATTGTGACTTAGAAAATTGAAAACTTCTTCTTGATGAAGATGGTTTTCTTCAAAAGTGATCCTTAACTCCAAAGAGAGGGAGATCACCTTGAATCCTTTGATGATGATGACAATGCCCTTGATCTTGATTCTCTTGGATGAGTAGACTTCAAGATGCTTCGATTTGATTATTTATTAAATTAGGATCTTTTAAGGTCTCATTCCTTGTGATTATGATTTGATCAAGGATCCAAAGAATACTTTAATTGTGAACATCTTCTTTGTTCGAACTAGGGTTTTGACACTTCTTCAAGATGATGATGTAGCCCTTGTTTTCTTGGAGATGAGAGGATTTTATATGATTCTTTAATTCCCTTTATTCCCTTCTAGAACTTCGGTTCTTAAGTTCCTGAGTGTCCCTTATTGAGCTTCCCTTCCTTGACTTGTCACCTTAGCTCTGATACCATGTTGAGAAATCTAGGGCAAAAGGATAAGGATGATTTCTCTTACTTGTTAACTAATTGTGATATATTTTTACTTCATTTGATTATATTCTTCTTTTACTTCTTATTATTATGTGTTCATCTATCATCAATAAGCTACCAAAACAATAGAAAAAGGAGACAATAGGACACAAGATGTAGGTGATGAGCCAAGGCCAAAACCTCTCCAAGTTGAGAGGAAAACCCAAATGAATTCTTCTTCTTATAGAATTTTCAAGTGATTAATTCCAATATCAATACCCTTGACCTACTAACCTCTTCAATACCATGTCACAAGGCTTCTTTGAGTGAATTCTTCTTCCTTGAGTCAATGCTAGTCAAACTACTTGCTTCACCTTAGATATCAACTACTCTTCTAATTTCGGCCTATTAGCTCAAACCTACAACTATCGTCCTATTTGGAAACCCTAGTTGCGAAACATGTGAGGAATCAACATTAATTTTATCCCTTTATTCCCTTTGCTTAGATGGATACTCCTCCATCTGTAATTCGGCTTGTAAATTAACTTGGCTTTCTTCCTCAATTCGGTCTTATAAGATGACTGTGATCATTTCAGCTTCCTCTACAATAGATGACACTAATCTTCTAGAATTTATGACTTAATGACAAAACCTAATAGCTCACAATGGGAGATTCATCTATAAAAATAAAGTTCCTTTACATGAAACCCATGACTCAAGCATAAATAATTTTATTTTTCTTCTTTACATTAATTTACATAAAATCATGATTACACACGTCATTATGAAGACCGAACCTAGTTACATATTTCAATGCTTCTTTCCTATGAAATACTCCTCTGGTGTAACTCGTCCAAGCACCCTATGTGGACTCATGTTCTACAAAAATAATTTGGTGTTGTATGCTTCCACCAACATAAACATAGGCATCCCCTGATCTTGCAACATAGCCTTGGCCACTCCAACGATACTCTTGTTCTTCCTCTTAGCTAGCCCATTTTGTTGAGGGTTATGAGGTGTTATCAACTCTCTCATAATACCTTCCTTTGTACAAAAGTCCTCGAAGGCATTGGATACATATCCTCCACCATTGTCACTTCTCACTGCCTTGATTTTCTTCTCAGTTTGCTTCTCTACCAAGGTCTTAGACTCCATCAACTTGTCTAAACCTCATATTCTTTTTCATAAAATAAATCCAAGTTTTCCAATAAAAATCCTCAATGGAAGTAACATAATACTTGTGACTCATTAGTGATGGAGAAGAAAAGAACCTGAACACATCTGAATGCACTAGCTCCAAAATCCCTTTGGCTTTGTTGTCCTAACCATGGAAAGAAGACTTGGCATACTTCCCAAGCGGGCACCCCTTGCACACTCCACTCTTCTGAAGGTGGCCTACATGTAATCATGTGTAAACATTTAGAAGAATCTTCAGTGCCCCATGATGCAACTGTCCCATGTGCTTGTGCCAAAGTCCGCCAACATCTGCACATCCTGACTTCCTGCTCAATGTTGCATCTGTCTTTACCTGCAACTTGTAGAGATTCTTCATCCTCACACCTATCTTCTTCATTGACCAAAAGTTAGATGCTTGAGGTAAGCCTTACCTTTTTTGAATATGACATCATATCATTTATTGTCAAGGATAGCTACTGAAACTAGGTTCTTATTTAGCCCTAGAACATAGAGAACATCTTTGAGATGAAGAGAATTACTCGACTCCCTCTCAAAGTTGATAGTACCAACTCCCTTGGTAGTATATGTGGCATTCTCTCCAAGCTCAATATTCACCTACAAATTCTTCTCATCCAGTCGGCTAAAATACTCCTTGTTACTAGTCATATGGAAAGAAACTCTTAAATCAACCCACGTGTTGCTCCCTACTAAGCTTTACATGCAAGATATGTATGAGAAATCATTCTCAAACTAAGAGGCAAATCCATCTACCTCAATTGATTCAGCTACATGCACCTAATTGGACCCCTGCTTCTTCCAATTAGGACAATTAGTGTCCAAAAACATGGCAATGGAAGCATTTGATCTTACTTAGATCCTTCTTCTTCTTGTCATTATTTTGACTATTCTCTCCCTTCCCTTTTCCTTTCTTTCCTTTGGCTTTACCTACAAGAGAAAGATTATCCTCTTCCTTCTCAACCTTGGAACCCTTTCCATTACTGCTAGAAGGCTCAACTATATTGAGCCTTAACTCCTCCTTAGTGAAATCACTCCATAGGCGTTTCCAATCCATCAACTTATCTCATCTAGTAATCCCTTGAACAAAAGCATTCCACTCCTTGATAAACCCATTTATAGTAACTCATACTAGCTCTCTGTCTACCAACATCTCTTCCATAGTTGTTATCTCATCAAAGACTCCGTAAATTCTGGTGAGATAGGAAGTTACATTCTCACCCTTCTACATCTTGATTGTTCTCAGCTTCTCCTTTAGAACCATATTCCAATTATCGGAAGGGTATTGATAGAGCTTGAATAAGGAATCCCACATTTCCTTAGCTATATATTTACCTGCAACATGAGGGACTACATGATCCTGAAGTCCATCTAGGATCATCCTCTTGGTCTTGGACATATGCCTTTGGAAAAGCCTTAACTTGTCTGGATCTAAAGGTCTACAACACCTTTCCCTGCATAATCCTTCAACCCAAACTCATCCAACAAGAACATTATCCATATTTTCCAAACACCAAAATCTACTAACCCATCAAGTCTATCTTGCTCTCTCAATCCTACTCTTTCATGTGTCATATTTAAAACTTGAAAGGTATATGTTGGTCACTTCATGTTCACTACTCTGATATGACGATGAAATTCCATGAAATTATGATCAACTAATATGAAAAATTTTATAGACACTTTTTTTCATATAAACCCAAAATTTCTCTACCAAATTTGTAGGGGAATAGAACAAAAATAAATGCACAAATCTCACAAGAGAAGACAAGAATTTTTCTAGGGAACCCAACTGGGAAAACCCTTGCTTGCTTGAGAATTTTATTGAAGAAATTTAGAGCAATATATCTCTTACAAATACACTTGCTTCAACAGATAATACAGTGACCTCTTAGCCTTAGACCAAGCTTGAAACAATATGCAAGAATGTTTATCCTCTTCTCCTAAGGTGGTGCACGCTAGAAGCTTGAATTCCTAGCACAAATCCACCTCCTATTAAATAGAAAACATCATATTCTATGCACACTTCTTTTGTAAATTGCCTTGCTCTCCAATAATTCGCACAAGGTCCCTTGGAACATTTCTCTCACAAGCTCACCCAAATTATGATTATAAAGTATGCCTTTGTTCCTTCTTTTACAGAAATTTGAATGGTTAAGTTTAGAGAATTGTCTAATTAAGGAATGATTTTGTGATTAATTGAGTTAGCTAAGTGAAAACTCACATGCAACTCATCGTGTCTCAAATCTAAGATTTGAAACTCAATCACGTGTCCTTTTCCTCAATCAACTTGTACTAGAATACAAGTAACTTGTCTTTCCACTTGAGCACATTAGTTAACTGCTTCATGACGCCTCCTAAATTTTATTAATTGAACATAGCTTATAGGAACTCATCCTAATTTGTTGGAATCTCCTATTTTTTTAGGAAATCAAGCATTCCAAAGAAGAAACTCAAATTTGACTCCTTGAATTACGACACAAATCAAGGAATCAATTTATCGCTACTATTTTCAACACTCATATAATGAAACCCAATATCTTAGTGCCTTTAGACTACACTCTGGGAGAAGACACACACCACGTTGAAGAGATATCTGAATTTCCTTTAGTAGACAGATTGGTAAATTGAAGTAGTAAACATGACATTAGTTCAGATTTTGAGTGTTCATAAGTAGAAGAATCTAAATATAGGATGAAATTTTGATTTTATACTTGTTGAAGGCAAGGTCTTCACATGCAGAAAAGAATGGCCTACATCATGAATATCAGCAACAACACACACATTACACATGAGAAGAAGTATTGGGAAGGAATTCCAACCATCTTTGCATTAAGTCTTCATGTACATTTATATATGAGGGAAATGGTTGGAACAATTGTGCCCACTCCAACAAATCACTCATTTAATTTATACATTTTCCTCAAGGGGATTTCATAAAATTATGCAGGTCCAACGCACCATATGTTGGCCAATATAAACCCAAGTTTGTGTAAGCAGTTGTGCTGAATTGGTATCGAATGGTGTATCCTATGTGAATTATAATGTGTCTGTATGTGTTGTTGTTATGTATTGATGTGATGTTTTGGTTTACATATTACTTCTTGTTCACATATTAGATTTGTTGTTCACAATGTGTTAAGATACTCATTTAATGGTTAATAACAAACATTTAAAGTAAAGAAATTTATGTCCATGAATGTACTACACTGATTCAACCCCCCGCCCCCCTAGTTTAGTTAATTTTTCATTAGTAAACTCATGTCATCAGTTGTAAATGTATAAAGTAAATGAGTGATTAGTTGGAGAAGGTACAACCATTTCCCTAATGTATAAATGGACATGAAGACTTAATGCAAAAAAAGTTGGAATTCCTTCACAATACGTGTTCTTGTGGGTAATGTGTGTTTTTGTTGGTATTCACGATGCAATGGATTATTGTCGACATGTGAAGGCTATGCCTTCATCATTGGTTTTGTTTTCATTGGTATTGATTTTGGGACTATAACAATAATTAATAGAGGCAAAACAAATATGGAAATAGATCATGTGTTCAAGATGCTCATGGCGAATTTGAAAATTTTACAAGATGTTAGTAAAAGAGTTTCATTATTCGTGGATGCTACTAGCCTACACAAAATATTATGAGGAATTTTGATATATTGTATTCATTAAGGATAACTAGAATAAAGAAATTGTTGCTAAATAATGATGATACTTATTCAAGTGGATGCTCGTAGACTACCTGCAAATCTAGAAAAAATAAAAAGAGTGTTCATAACCATTGTGTAATGTTTTGTATCCTAAATTTATTTGGTTGTAGCAGTTGTGAAAGAAGAAGCTACAAGATTCTAAATTATTAGGGAGAGCCTCACTACCCAGAATGAGGATTTCTTTATAAGGCATTTAGCCCCAAAAAAATTGGATGAAAAGATTGATTCTAAACAAACTTCTTGATATATTTGACATACTTTTCCTCAATGCAATTGTGTATAGGTTGCAAAAGTATTTATTGTGTAATATGTATATTGTAATTTTTTCAATATTTCTACTATATTATTTATTTTCTTAAGCATGGCCAATATATTTCCATGATGAGACTCTAATTCCAATTATACAAAGAGTGTCTTTGTTAACTTAGTAGTTGGTCAATTATGTGAATACCTACTCAATCAAAAGAGAAGTCAACTTGTCTATCAATTTTTTACATGCACAACTCAAAAAGATTACTACATGTATTTATTTAACCCAATGGAGAGTTAATCGACAATGAATGACAATATAAAATGTCAAAGTGGAAGGGTTTTCCAGCAAGGATAATTGTAATGGTGGTTGACTTCTATTAAAGGTAGACTCCTAGCGTTCATGATAGCAATAGCACTATGTCTCAAATTCCTTCACTCTTTTGATAAATCAAACAAAACCAAGCAAGAAAGATTTGTTTTACATAATAGAATATCAATCATCAAGATATATGGTTGATAGCAATGTGATGTATGTCAGAATTCTAATCACAGGGAATACTTTACATTTTTCCCTCTTCATCATGATCATGGGATTCAACTAGCCTCTAGTCTAGGAAGTGTAGAAATTTTGACTGTAGATTAACTTGATAATGCAATATAACTAAAGCAAAATACTTTAATCTACTTCTACAATCAAACTTGCGGAAGCTTAATAGATTTGAACAAGATCAAGTGGAACACATATAACTAGAAGAAGAATCAATGCACATGAAACACAGAAGAATACTCAGGGGAAAGCCTTAGCTAAAAATCCCACTATCTGTATTATCATACAAGTTGGAAATATCTCATAATTACACAAAGCTTTAGCTTTCACAGCTAGCTAGCTCTCAGTACAATCCTCACAGATGCTCACAGGCAAAATAGACTTCTCATTAAGTCATCCACATTGACCTCCAAGCTCCTATTTCCTAGCATAGTTTTTCCTAGGTGATCCTACTGTTACCATGTGTAACACTGATCTCACACCCTGTAAAATTACGCAATCCTCAAGGAATGAATTCCTTCTGCATGCATGAATTTTCCTTATAGGAAAATTTATGCAATTGATAGTACAATGTTCTTGTCTTTAATCTCAACTAGGTCTTTCTCAAAAAAAACATGCATGAGTTACTTATGAGAGAATCTTCAGTTATCTGGAGTACATTAGTTTGATGCATGCATGCATTAACTGACTTAACTCACAATTAGTTCCTCAAACTGTTTGGAACTAATTTAACTGGACTTAACTCAATTAACTGAGCTAACTAATTACAACTCAATCTTATCTCCTTAATTAAGGGATAATCTCCTTAATTTAAGGGATCATTGTTGCATGACTTCACAAAGACTTCTAACTTGAATTTCTCCAACCAATTAACTCAAGATGAATTAATTAATTATTTTTTCAAGCAACTGGTGAGACTAAATTCGAATTTTAATTCTCAATTTTAATTCAAGGACAAATTAAAATTGGAATATTCTTGTTGCCACATTTCAACACTCCCTCTCAACAAGAAAGGGATTATCTGCCACCTCGATCCTGTCTCTATGGAACTCGAATTTACACTTTTAAAATGCCTTTTTTCAAAAAGTCTAAATCTTGATCCTCTATCAAAATATATTGCAGCAACATGATCCTCCTCGCTACACAATCTCTGAGATGATGATACCGGATATCGATATGCTTGGACCTATCATGAAATACTGGATTCTCAAAGAGTTTGATACAACTCTAATTATCACAATAGATCACAGTTGGATCCATCCTCTGATCAAACAAACCAACTAGAATTTTCCGCATCCAGATGGCCTCACATGCTACCTGACTTGCAGCCATGTATTCAGCCTCTATCAAGATGAGTGCAACCGACCTCTGTTTCCTGCTATACCAAGAAACTGCAACTGACCCAAGGTTGAAAATCCCTCCTAATGTGCTCTTCCAATCTGATGGACTCCCTGCACAATCTGCATCAGTGAAGCCCTGTAGCTTCACTCCCTCTGTCCATCTGTACCATAATACATACTGAGATATGCCTTTGAGGTATCTCAATACATGCTTTGCCGCCTTCCAAAACATCTTGGTAGGTTGAACCATAGCTTGACTCAGTTGGTTCACCGCATAGCACAAATATGGTCATGTGTTCACTAAGTACATAAGTGAACCCACAAACTACCTGTACACAGTAGCTTCTACTACTCCTAAAGTAGCATCCTCCTTCCTCCAGCTACCTGCGAGAGGAGTCTGCATGGGCTTGCACTTCTCCATGTGGAATCTCCTGAGTATCTCATTGGCATACTTGCCCTAAGACAAAAACAACTCCCCATCCTTCTGCCATACTTCCATGCCAAGGAAGTAATGCATGAGACCCATGTCTTTCATCTCGAATTATTTTGCAAGGTCCTCCTTGCAAGACATGATAAACTAATCATCACCTGTCAATATGATATCATCACCTGATAGCATCCACTTCACTCTTTGTGAAGCCCAATTTGGTGAAGTAGTTGTCAATCCTGGTGTACCAAGCATGAGGTGCTTGCTTCAGCCCATACAAAGCTCTCTTGAGTCGGCACACATGCAACTCATGATCAAAGGTCTGAAAACCTTTCGGATGCTCTATGTACACCTCTTCCTCAATATTTCCATTGAGGAATGCAGTCTTCACATCCATCTGATGGATCTTCCAACCCATCTGTGATAATAGTGCCAACATCGATCTGATAGATGAGTACCTTGTGGTAGGAGAAAAAGTCCCATCATAGTCAATCCCTTCGACCTGTAAGAAACCACAGGTAACAAATCTTGCCTTATGTTTCTCCACAATACCATCAGCAGCTTGCTTTACCTTGTAAATCCAATAGGAACTTACAACTAACTTGCTCTCCGATCTTAGAACCACGTCCCAAACACTGTTACAAACTATGGAATCATACTCCTCCACCATAGCATCAACCCAAATCGGCTACTGCACTGCTTCCTCAAAGGAAGATAGCTCGGTCTCAATGCATTCCCCAACAAGGGCCATGTATCCAGTGTACCTCTCAGGTGACCTCCTCTATCTGCATTGAGAATATTGTCCTCCCACAGTCTCTCTCGCATCCGACAACAATCTGTCAGCTTCTCTTGTGTGATTTCATCCATCTCTGGAAGACTCTGCTTGAGTGGATGTCTCCACTCCTGGATCCTCTACATGTGGCTGCTCCACATCAGTCTGAGGCTCCTCCTCCCTAGGAACCAATAGTTCCTCCACAACCTATAGTTGGAGCTCCCTCTCAAGGGAAACTCGCATGGCCTTCTTCTCATCAAACTTGAGATCTCTATGAACCACTATCCTCTGACTGGTAGGCACATACACCCAATAGTTGTGGGATGTATCATTGTACCCCTCAAGTATCCCCAACTATTATGTCGACTCAAGCTTCTTTCATGCATCCTTTGTCACATGTTAATATACCGATGAGCCAAATATCCTGAAGTGACCCACATCTGGTCTCTTACCGAAGAAGGCTTCCTCTGGTGTCTTCATCCCAAGTATGCGATGCAGGCTTCTATTCTGCAAATAGACCGTTGTGTTGCTTGCCTTAGTCCACAAATGAAGTGGTAGGCCTTGGTTATGCAGCATTTCCCATGTTGCCCCTACAATCATTCTATTCTTCCTCTCGGCCACCCCATTATGTTGTGGGTTATGAGGTGAAGTCAGTTCTCGTTTAATTCCTTCCACTGCACAGAATTCCTTAAACTCTTAAGAGACATACTCTCCACCGTTGTCACTTCTCAAGGCCTTGATCTTCTTCCCTAACTCTTTCTCAACCAAATCTTTGAACTCACAAATATTTGAGAAGGTTTGGTCCTTCTTTTGCATGAAATAAATCCAACCTTTATGAGAAAAATCATCAATGAAAATCACATAATACCTTTTCTTAACTGTGGATGCCATCAAGAATGGTCCACACAAATCAGTATGAACTCGCTCTAAGATCACTTCTGCTCAACTGTCTCAATCATGAAAGGAAGACTTGGCGTACTTTCCCAAGGTACAACCTTTGCATGTGTCAACTCACTCAAGTTTATCTTTGGGAAGTGTTTAGTCAATTCAGTGTCCTAAATTGCTACATAAATTATCAATCCAGGTGTCATAAACTAATGAAGGGTAGTGCACTATATGTGCTAAGTAACCCTTTATTACCTCACTATTTTCAATTTTATGTTGTTTTGGGGTTTTGTTCTTTTGACTCCTAAAGTTTTGCAATGTAGTTGAAATCTTAATCTACTGTTGATAAGAACCTAGAAAAAATTAAGTGAGAGTCTAAAAGTGCTTTTTAGGCCAAGTTTGGAAGTGGAGTTTTCAAAACAAGAAAGTGCATAACAAAGCTTATCTTCTTGCTATTTTAATGGTTTCCAAAATATGAGCTGAAAAGACTCTTAAAACTATTGTCTATTTAATTACAAAACTAAAACTTAAGTGAGAAAATGGAATTGCAGCTATCTATAACAAACTGAGAATAAAATACTATAAACAAAACTACTTCTGTTGTCTAGTCTACTTGCAAAATTAAAGTCTTAATGAACTACTGCAATTAAACTAAAGAAAAGAAACAAAATTGAAACTGCAACTATTCTATTTGTGAAAGCAAAACCAAATGAAGCATTGTTATCACTCTGCTATATAATTTAGGGAGAAATTTACTTCTTATGATAGCAACATTTGAGAGATTCCATTCTTCACCATTCTAAAAGAAGTAAACATTAAAAATGCAAGGAAAAACTCAGTCATTAGTAAGACATTTCACCACTTAGTCGTAGGTTCAACCATTAACAAAAGGCTTTTGGAAATATCTCTTTAAATCATGAGTTTCTTAAATTGACAAGAAAATGGAATCAAGCTATCTAATTCTAAACTAATGAACAACAAGTAATCTCATTTATAAACATAACATTTCACCATTTAGTTAGAAGATTAATCATCAACAAAAGGCTCTGGAAATATTTGCTTATATCATGAGTGACTACACTAAGAAGAAAAAGCTACTCAACAGCAAGAAATCTCATTCATAAATCCCATATTTCACCATTTAGTTTGAGGATAAACCATCGACGAAAGGTTGTGGAAACATTCATTTATGTAATGAGTGACTATTCTAATAAGCAAAGGCATGAAACAACTTAAATTCAAAAACTAAAAAAACTAAGGAACAGTAGAAGAAATAAGTCTAATGATGCTACTTGACACAATTTAAAAACTACAGCTAAGAAGCTAAAGCATAAGGGAAACTAAAGAACTACTTCTACACTAGAATGCACCTATCTGAGTTAATAGAAACAAGTGACAAAAGTTGCAATGAACACAGTGTTAGAAATGATTATGAACATAATAGAAAAAGACACAATAAATGTACAATTGAACGAAGAAAGAGGACAAATGAAAATTTACAGAAATGAAAAGTAACCTCGACCACGCAGGGGCCCTCTAAACGGTCTAGGACTAACAACACAGAATTACTTCACACGCTTCAGGTATCCATATAAGAAAAATATAGTTTTTTATATTTAAAATAGAGTATTGAATGTCTCATGCTACAAGTGGAAATTACACTACTTCACCATCAAAAACATTAACTTGTTCTGCATTCCAAATGCTGAGATTTATAGGAAAAATTCACAATTGTTTTAAGAGAAAAGTCTTCTACAACAGACACGTGAACAAGTAGTGTATCCGGAAATTTAGTCTTCGGTTGGCTTGAACAATAAATATTCGAATAGTGGTTGTTGGATACTGGTTATGTAGGTGGCAAATGACATCCTTAGCTTCAAGAACTTGCCTCGGATGCATTTACTAGGAAACGTGCAAAAATAGAGTTCTAGTTGTTGTAGGTCTTCTCTGTTGACTCCCCTTTGACCGGGGTCTTTCTCATCGACTTTAATCAAATGGATATGACACCATCCATGTACTGACATTTTCCTAGCTACCCAAGTGGCTCATTTCTTCTCTCGACACATGTAACCTGCAAAAGTATGGAGATGGCTGCGGAATGGCCGGTTAGCTAGGCAATGTGGCTACATTTCGTAGCTGGAAAATAAAACCTTATCCAAATAACACACATAATAATATAATTTGAAAATCACTTAAATGCACTCCTGGAAGCAACATGCAATGGATTTTGATGGTTTAGGATGCATTGGCATGGGAAAACAAAGGAAGAAGGATCAAGAAATTGCTTAAGAAAGAGGCAATTTTGGAACTCAACATACCCCCACCGTGAAGTTGTTGCATGTCCTCATGCAACCAAAATTGTAATAATCCTTCTTCTACTTCATCTACTCTGAAAACTTAGCTAGAAAATCCAACCTTTTCTTGTTTCTCTTTGCTGCCACTGCCATTCTAGGCTTTCTCATGAGGAATCTATGTTTAAGGTTGATGAGGGCCCTACTTAGCTTCTTATTTTTCCTCTTCAATTTTCTGTTTTTCTTATGCCACAGACCCAAATGAAGCATGGTATTATCATGAATGATTTTTTCCAGCTTGTTTTGTTCCTTCAAAGCTTCATTTTCCTTTCGAATATGCCTATTTAAGACCTCTAACTCATAAATTTCTTACTTAAGTGAATGAATCAGAGTCTCTTGTGATGTAGTTGGCTACTCAGGGTTAGATGAAGTCCCCTGATCTACTGTTGCATTCTTCTGCTCCAATGACTCAATATAGTCATAAATCTGTTGCTGAACTGGGTCAATCCCTAGAGATATTCTTTTTGGACTACTTTCAAATTATAGTTGAGGATAATGTTGTGGACTCTGCTCAAATGAGATGTTGTCTTGGGATTGATTTGGAGTCTCCTCTCCCAAATCTATGAATTGGGCTTCTTTTTTCTTTGTTTTCTTCATTTTTCCCTTAAGCCTAGATCTTCTCCTCAGAATTTATGAGCGTATGTTTTTTTCTTCTATGACCTGCGTTATTTTCCCTTTTTCTTTCTCTTTCTTGGACTATTCCTTAATGTGGACTAATTTCTCAGAGATTAATTATTCCTCCTTTGATGAAGGCTCAGGAGTTTGATCGATTTCCTCAACTTTTCTTTTTATTTTTCCTCTCTGTTTTGTTTTCTTTATGATCTCGGTTAGAGTTTCAAAGAGAGGTTCTTCCTCACTATTTTCTTTTGCTGAACTGGTAGGAGTATTTTGAATTGCAAGAGTTGTTCTCCTCCTCCTACTCTTTTTTACTGAACTTCCTTCAAGTAACTCAAGTGGAGCTTGGAAAAAGTTCCTGATGAGGAAGTTTTCCCATGTGTCCCCTATATCCTTCAAGTAATTTTCAACTAGAATTTTTATGAGACCGTGGTGATAAAGGTGAGGTTCTATATCTTCTATTTTCTTTTGAACAGTGGTGGACATCTTCCTTAAGCTATTCAACAGAAAGTAAGGGAGATTGATGGTTCCGTTTTCAAGAAAGTTCATCAACAACCTTATGTGATACATGTACATTGAACCATATCTACCCTCACATGTGATAAATTTCTGAATAATCAAGAGAAAACTACTCCATTTCTCCTTTAATGCAGAGATGGAAATTCCTCTTTTGAAAATTGAGATATCCGTACCTGGGTTTTGGAGAATAACTTTCCAAGCCTCATCATTGAATTACTTATTTTTGAACCACCTCTCTCCATATTTTGGAAGTTCGGTTGCAGTTGCAATGGAAGACTCAGTCACTGAGAACTTTATATCACCAATATCCACTTATACCCCATCAAAAGATCTTACAAATATCTTGGTGACTTCTTTGTGATGGCCATCAAATTTCTTGATAAACTTCAGCCAACCAGCCTTTTTCAACGTCCCCTTCAACTGAGGGTATCCCTCCATAAACTTGACTCCTATGGGTTCTGTTCTCACAATGAA
Organism: Pinus taeda; assembly: GCA_000404065.3. NCBI lineage: Eukaryota > Viridiplantae > Streptophyta > Pinopsida > Pinales > Pinaceae > Pinus > Pinus taeda. Next base: position 151,645 of record APFE030176332.1, read on the forward strand.
ACCCATTATTCTTTCTTTGCTTTTCTTCACTGTGTAAATAGTGGTTATATGGGAACATAATAGTTATAGGGACGGAAATGCAATATCAGAAAACTGTAGAGAAAATAGATGGATATGGAACTGGAAAAAAACGATGGATATGAGAATGAAATATGGAGGGTATACAAAGCAGGAAGACCGTATGCACGGGAACATTATGGAGGATGTAAGGACTGGTGCACACGTAGACTGTGTGGAGGAAGAGTATTGGTCATACACAGAACTGAAAACAAAATGAATAGTCTGAGTGCTTATGTTCATAACAAGGTTGCGGAAGTAAAGAAAAATAGGAAACTCGGTGTGTAAAAGAGTCATATTCAACTAGGTTAAGTTCACATAATTAGCCGTTTAAACAGGTGGAGTAGAAAAGTACAGTGAAGTACGAGTTAAAGTCGGAGGGCAAATCATGAGACAGTTAAGCATTAAGTCGGAAGGCATGGTGGAGTTATGACAACAATCAAATCGCATGATGACAAGTCAAGCGGCAGTGATTATTCAAATTATACAACTTATGCTTTTATAACGCTATTTGAAATAGGATTTTATTCTCACCTCTAGAACCATACCTTTCCATTTGCTAACCTTTGATTGTTTGCTTTTGTAGGTGCTTAGGTGTTGATGTGTCTTCAAAAGTTGATTTCTCCTTCAATACCTGCACCTGGCTTTTTATTTTTATTTTTTGGCTAATGATCAAACTGTTATTGCAGAGTCAGATTGGCTGCAGAACAAGATTAGCTGTGGAACTAGAATAGTTGCGGAATTATAACAGCTACGGAATTGGAGAACAGTTGTGAAATGTAACACAGTGAATAAAATATGACTTGATGAATGAACAAAAATAGAAAATGATTGTGTGGATGAAACATGGCAAAATGGAAATGAAAAATGGATATGAAGAAATACTGAAGAAAAGATTATTGATGGAATATGGTGGTGAAATAGAGTGAGATTTGCATAAATAAAATGGAATGAAATGAAATAAACCATGAATATAATGAAGGACCCTATTTTTTTGGAAAATATAGGATGTCAGAGTCTTCTTATTTTCACCCTGTATTTTCTGTATAAGGATGCCAATCAGTGATTGGTTTTCAACCTTATACATTTTTTTTTAATTAAATTGATGAAAAAAACAAAGACTAAGTTGGTGGAGAAGAATGATTCTTCTTCACCAACTTCATTTCAAAATTATTTTGAAATATCTTGATAAACTCCTCCTTTGACATTGGTTTTTGATGAATCTTCAAGCTGTGACCATTCACAAGGAGAGGATTTTGATGCTCATCTATGGTTCTGATTCTTACTGCTCCATTACTGAAAACTTTTTCAATCTCATATGCCCCAAGCCAATGAGTTTGAATTTTTCCTTGAAAATCCTTGAACTTTGAATCAAATAGCAATGCCCTATCTCCCTCTTGAAACCTTTTGTCCTCGATGTACTTGTCATGCCACTGAGCTCTCTGTTGTTGAACTAGACTAGTCCTTTGAACTGCTTCTTGTCTAATTTCATCAAGTTCATTCAACTGCTCCAGTCTATGCTTTTGAGCTTCTGATAGATACATCCCCAACTTAACTGCTATCTTGAAAGTTTTGACTTGGAACTCAATGGGGAATAGGACTTGCTCTCCATAAACAAGTTCATAAGGTGTATGTCCTATTGTGTTCCTCCATGTAGTTATATAGGCCCACAAGGCTTCAGGAAGCTTTTATGCCCAATCTCTTATATGTAGATGCGCAGTCTTGGTGAGGATTCCTTTAATCATTTTATTTGTAGACTCCACTTGACCAGTTGCTTATGGATGATAGGGAGTGGATTTCCTATGCTTGATCTTGTACTCTTCCATAAGCCTCTCCATCATTTTGGATGTGAATTGAGATCCCTGATCTGTCACAATTTCTCTTGGAACACGAAAGTGAGTAAAAATATCCTCAAAAAGAAAACTAACTACTAAATTTTCATTAGCAAAAAGTAACGCTCTGGCTTCTACCCATTTGATGACATAATTAGTACATACCAATATATACTTTTTCTGCTTGGATGGAGGATTAATAGGTCCAAAAAAGTCTAAAGCCCATTTTTCAAAGGGTTTGATAAGTATCTGAGGTTGTAATGGCATCTCATTTGAGGGAGCAGGTTTCCCTACCCTTTGGCAGTTATCGCACCTTCTAACATATTCTTTTGCATCTCTAAAAATGGATGGCAAATAATATCCTAAAGAAAGGATTTTATAGGTTGTCTTCTTGTTAGCAAAGTGTCCACCACACGGCTCATCATGACATGCTTTGAGATATCAGGCATTTCATCTTCCCTGACACGTCTTCTGATCATAAGAACTAGCCCTGTTTTATACAATTCGTTAGAGATCCATGAATATCTTGAACTATTTTGAATAATCTTTCTTTTCTCTCTAGGAAATAAATGTGAAGGTAACTTCCCTGTAACCAAATAGTTAGAAACATCTGCAAACCAAGGAGTTTGAGTAGTTACTACAAATAGATATTCATCATGGAAATTTTCCTCAACCGGAGAGTCTTCTTTGATATTCTGAATCCTGGAGAAGAAATCAGCAATTGTGCTTTGTTTTCCAGGTCTATCTAGCACAGTAATATTGAATTCTTGCAAAAGTAAAAGCCATCTTGTAACTCTGCCATTAGTAATAGGTTTATTCATCAAATATCTAATTGCAGAGTGATCTGTATGAACAAAAGTTTCATAGCCTATTATATAATGTCTAAACTTGTTAATTGCATGAACAACATCTAAGAACTCTTTTTCAGCTACAGTATAATTCAACTCAGTGGGAGTCAAATTCTTACTTGTATAGTAAATGGCATAAAGAATAAAATATTTTTGTCCTAGTACAGCTCCCAGAGCTGTATCTGAAGCATTTGTAGAAATATAGAAAGGAAGTTTCCAATTTGGTCCTCTTAAGATAGGTGCTTCAGATATTTTTGCTTTCAAGATTTCTTCATCTAATTTATTCATTTTTCCTCTTTTCAAATTGTAATTAAACCTCTCAAGAAAATTCTCTAAGTTTTCATCTTCCTTTTGCATCATCTTGAATGCCTCATCCTTATGATTGGTAGGCATACAGTAATCGAAGTATCTATCTAAAAATGCCTGCCTCATATCATTCCAAGTCCTAATGGATTGAGTGACTAATCCCATTAACCATTTCAAAGCATCCCCTTTTAGTGTTTAAGGGAATAATTTTAGTTTTTGAGAGTCTTCTAGATAGTCATAGGTTTGGCATAAGACTTCAAACTCAAACAAAAAAGTTTCACGATCCTTACTTCTCAACCCATAAAAGTTTGGGAGGACAGATGGTGAAATGTTTTTCATTGTTGTATGTGTTTCCTCATCTACTATAGGGAATCCAAATGAGTTATCTCATTCCCTATTTCATCTGCCTCCTCCATTGTTATCTCTACCTCTACCTCTACCCCCTCCTCCAAATAGTGAAAATTATCCATCTTTCTCTTCTTCTGCCATGATAGTTTCCTCAAAATCTTCTGCTTCTTCTATTAATGGTTGATGAGAGAGAGTTTCTACTTCTTCTTCTCTAGGTATTTCTACTTCTTCAACTATAATAGGCTCCCCTATAGAGGTGAAAAAGGGCTCCTCTCCTAGGTCTGGTTTAGTAGATGAAGTGGGAGAATATTCTATTTGAGTTGCTGCCCCTTGAATTCCAGGAATCCTAAGGCTGGGAGTGTGAGTTTGGGATGGAGGTGTGTCCTTTCTAATCCTTAGTGGAGTAGTTGGAGTTCTGAAAATTGAAAATTTTCCCCTAGCTATAAATCTACCCCTAGAATCTCTTTCTCTATGCATGTCATTTTTTGTTTTGTTGTTTTTCTTTTTTTTTATAATGAATGTAAGAAGTAAGGCTACCTAGTTACACTTCCCCAGCAAGGGTGCCAAAATGTTTAGTCAATTCAGTGTCCTAAATTGCTACATAAATTATCAATTCGGGTGTCATAAACTAATGAAGTGTAGTGCACTATATGTGCTAAATAACCCTTTCTTACCTCACTATTTTCAAGTTTATGTTGTTTTTGGGTTTTGTTCTTTTGACTCCTAAAGTTTTTCAATGTAGTTGAAATCTTAATCTACTACTAATAATAACCTAGAAAAAATGAAGTGAGAGTCTAAAAGTGATTTTTAGGGCAACTTTGGAAGTGGAGTTTTCAAAACAAGAAAGTGAAGAACAAATATTATCTTCTTGCTATTGTAATGGTTTCCAAAATATGAGCTGAAAAAACTCTTAAAACTGTTGTCTATTTAATTACAAAACTAAAACTTAAGTGAGAAAATGGAATTGCAGCTATCTATAACAAACTAAGAATAAAATACTGAAAGCAAAACTACTTTTGTTGTCTAGTCTACTTGCAAAATTAAATTCTTAATGAACTACTGCAATTAAACTAAAGAAAAGAAACAAAACTGAAACTACAACTATTCTATTTGTGAAAAAAAACCAAATAAAGCATTGTTATCACTCTGCTATATAATTTAGAGAGAAATTAACTCCTTATGATAGCAACATTTGAGATGTTCCATTCTTCACCATTCTAAAAGAAGTGAACATTAAAAATGCAAGGAAAAACTCAATCATTAGTAAGGAATTTCACTACTTAGTCTTAGGTTCAACCATCAACGAAGGGCTTTTGGAAATATCTCTTTAAATCATGAGTTTCTTAAATTGACAAGAAAATGGCATCAAACTATCTAACTCTAAACTAATGAACAGCAAGTAATCTCATTTATAAACATAGCATTTTTCCATTTAGTTAGAAGATTAATCATCAACGAAAGGCTCTGGAAATATTTGTTTATATCATGAGTGACTACACTAAGAAGGAAAAGGTACTGAACAACAAGAAATATCATTCATAAATCCCATATTTCACCATTTAGTTTGAGGATAAACCATCAACGAAAGGCTGTGGAAACATTCATTTATGTAATGAGTGACTATTCTAATAAGAAAAGGCATGAAACAACTTAAATTCAAAAACTAAAAAAAACTAAGGAACAGTAGAAGAAATAAGTCTAAAGATGCTACTTGACACAATTTAAAAAACTACAGTTAAGAAGCTAAAGCATAAGGGAAACTAAAAAACTACTTCTACACTATAATGCACCTATCTAAGTTAATAGAAACAAGTGACAAAAGCTGCAATGAACATAGTGTTAGAAATGATTATTAACATAATAGAAAAAGACACAATAAATGTACAGTTGAATGAAGAAAGATGACAAATGAAAATGTACAGAAATGAAAAGTAACCTCGACCACGTAGGGGCCCTCTACACGGTCTAGGACTAACAACGCAGAATCACTTCACACGCTTTAGGTATCCATATAAGAAAAAAAAAAAAATTATATTGAAAATAGAGTACTGAATTTCTCGTGCTACAAGTGGAAATTACACTACTTCATCATCAAAAACATTAACTTGTTCTGCGTTCCAAACGCTGAGATTTATAGGAAAAATTCACAACCATTTTAAGAGAAAAGTCTTCTGCAGCAGACACGTGAACAGGTAGTGTATCCAGAAATTTAGTCTTCGGTTGGCTTGAACAGTAAATCTCTGAATAGTGGTTGTTGGATACTGGTTATGCAAGTGGCAAACGACATCCTCAGCTTCAGGAACCTACCTCGAATTCATTTACTAGGAAATGTGAAAAAACAAAGTTCTAGTTGTTGTAGGTCTTCTCCGTTGACTCCCCTTTGACCGGGGTCTTTCTCATCGATTTTGATCAAATGGATAGGACACCATCCATGTACTGACATGTTCCCAGCTACCCAAGTGGCTCGTTTCTTCTCTCGACACTTGTAGCCTGTAAAAGTATGGAGATGGTTTCGAAATGGCCGGTTAGCTATGGAATGTGGCTACGTTCTATAGCTGGAAAAAAAAAAACACACATAATAATATAATTTGAAAATCACTAAAATGCACTCCTGGAAGAAACATGCAATGACTTTTGATGGTTTAGGATGCATTGGCATGGGAAAACAAAGGAAGAAGGATGGAGAAATTGCTTAAGAAAGAGGCAGTTTTGGAACTCAACAGGAAGTCCAGTAGAGATCTGCTGCATTATCTTCAAGACCCCATGATCCAAATGGCCCGACCACCTGTGCCATAACTCACCAATGTCTTGGACTTGCACCAATTCTTCTTTCGAACTCAATGTTGAACAATCATCTACCTCTAGTTTATAGAGATTCTTCACCCGAATCCTAATCCTCTTGGTTTGACCCGTGGCTATGTGTCTTAGGAACGCCTTTCCTTTACTGAAGCCAACATCGTAGCCTTTGTCCTCCAACATCATGACCGATACCAAGTTCTTCTTTAGTCCAGGCACATACTTCACATCAGTCAAGGTGAGAGGAGCCCCATGCTCCCTCTGAAAAGCAGCCATGCATTCTCCTGAAACACAGTACTTTCCATCGTCACCCATCTCTATGCACATCTTGAGGTCTTTCTCCGCCAAGGTACTGAATAAACTTTTATTTCCGGTCATGTGGAATGAGCCTCCACTGTTAAGACACCAAACACAACCTGCCATCGATGACACCATGCATGCGATGAGGATAAAGTCCATTTCGAACTGAGAGGCTAATGCCTCACCTTCCAATCCTTTCGAGGATCCCTTCTTTGGACTTCTTCAATGGGAAATTAGTTGCATAATGTCCCATCTCATGATAATTAAAGCATCTCACTTTAGAGTTGTCAACCTTCTTCCCTCCATGAGAAGAATTCTATTTGGAATGGGAAGCCTTCCCCTTCCCTTTCCTTGTCTTACTTTCTAAGGCCAAATTTTCTTCATCATCATTCTTTGATGAAGAACCATCTCGTTTGCTCCTCTTGATCTCCTCATGCATCAGATCCGACCACAGTCATTCCCAATCCGACAGTTTCTCCCTTCCATTCATAAAGTCTTGGTAGTTATTCCAGCTCTTTGGAAGGCCGAGGAGAGAGGCTCATCATATCATCATCGGCAGTAGTTATTCCCACACTAACAAGATCATCTCTGTAGGTGGTGATCTTGTTCATATATGTGGAAATAGTATCGCCCTTCTCCATCTTGATTTTCCGAAGCTTCTCCTTGAGCGCCAATTTCCTCTAGTCGCTACTATTCTGGTAGAGGTCCTTCAATGTCTTCCACATTGAATATGGAGTATCCTTCCCATGGAGACTCGAGAAAATATGGTCTTGAACTCCCTCAAGGATGATCTATCTCACCCTTGCCACAGAGTTCTTCCACTCAACCAACTCTTGTCCATTAGTTGAAGTTGGCTTTGGGATTTCTCGATCAATAAGATCCTTCAAGCCATTGTCTTCTAATACAGCCTCCATGCAATCTTTCCATGCTATGTAATTCGAGCTGCCATCCAAGGCATACTTGAGTCTCAAACCATAGAATGCCATTGACCAACCTGAAGTATGAGATGAATTTGATTTGTACCTGCAACCCCGAACTTCAAACTTCGAATTCTCTTGTCAGTATATTGTTCACAGCATTGATAACCTTTTCTCTGATACCATGTAGAAATTTTGACTGTAGATTAACCTAATAATGCAATATAACTAAAGCAAAATACTTTAATCTACTTCTACAATCAAACTTGCGAAAGCTTAATAGATTTGAGCAATATCAAGAAGAACACATATAACCAGAAGAAGAATCAATGCACATGAAACACAGAAGAATACTCAAAGGAAAGCCTCAGCTAAAAACCCCACTATTTGTATTATCATATAGGTTGTAAATATCTTAGAATTACACAAAGCTTTAGCTCTCACAGCTAGCCATCTCTCAGTACAATCCTCACAAATGCTCATAGGCAAAATAGACTTCTCATTAAGTCCTCCACACTACCCTCCAAGCTACTATTTTCTAGCGCAGTTTTTCTTGGGTGATCCTACTGTTACCATGTGTAACACTGGTCACTCACATTGATCTCACACCCTGTAAAACTGCACAATCCTCAAGGAATGAATTCCTTCTGCATGCATGAGTTTTCCTTATAGGAGAATTTATGCAACTGATAGTACAATGTCCCTGTCTTTAATCTCAACTAGGTCTTTCTTAGAATAGACATGCATGAGTTATTTATTAGAGAATCTTCAATTATCTAGAGTACACTAGTTTTATGCATGCATGCATTAACTGACTGAACTCACAATTAGTTCCTCAAACTGTTTGGAACTAATTTAACTGGACTTAACTCAGTTAACTAAGTTAACAAATTACAACTCAAATACAACTCAATCTTATCTCCTTAATTAAGGGATAATCTCCTTAATTTAAGGGATAACTATTGCATGACTTCACAAAGACTTCTAACTTGAATTTCTCCAGCTAATTAACTCAAGATTGATTAATTACTCATTTTTCAAGCAGCTAGTGAGACTAAATTCGAATTTTAATTCAAGGACAAATTAAAATTGGAATATTCTTGTTGCCACATTTCAACAGGAAGCAATGTTCTATGTATATAGATACAGAGGTAGAAATAACAAATATTGGCCCATAATGTTTGAGAATCCAATCATTCTATAGACTGGTGGTCGAGCAAGTCGACTCTCAAGAAATTTGAACTTGCCAAAATAGATACCCCCCAGTGTTTCTTTCCAATAGCTTTGAAACTAGAATCAAAGCTGGATTTCAAAAATTATCAATACGAATTGACTGCCAAGGTTGCTTCAGAAACATAAAGCTGTGAGAATTTTATAAGAATCGTAATATAAATATTATATTACTTCAAACTGTGAGTGAAGAGACAAATTCTAGATAAATTTGTATGTGAATATCAAAAAACATAGGATTCTTATCTAATGTGTTGCATGAAGGATAGTGTATGTAATTATCTTACCAATTGGGTCATTTACTCACAATATATAGAGTCGATTCAAAATTAAGGAGTGCCTAAAACATGAGCCTTTTTTAAGCTAGGTGATCCTCTTTGACTTATATTTTTTTATCAATTCTCAGTTGATGTGATCGACTCCTTGTTGACACCAAGTGATATTAAGTCGATAGTTGTTGTAAAAATTCCAACACTGGTAAAAACTACTTGTTTATTAGTCACCTTAAATGTGACCTTTATGTAATATATTAAATATAGATTCCATATATCTCCAGAAAACAATAGTAGCAAAAGAAGTGATAAGAGAGTACATCTATAATAGTAGAAAACAGATAAAAACATTACAAAAATGTTGAGAAATGGTTGTTACTAATGTCAAAGGTTATACTCAAGAAGATGATAACATAGGTTTGAAGAAAGTCTTGATACCTTTCCAACGAGGTGTGGCTCACCCTCTAACGCCTCTCAATTGAGGAGATATGAATTTTTCATGTCAAAAAGTGAACTTTTGGGCCCTCTTGAAGTACATTAGGGGAATTTTGAGGTCTCAAATGGGCCTTCTAAGGAAATTATAAAATAATAGTGGAAATAATAAAATAATATTACATTACATCATCAAATTTTAGAGGGAAAAAAGGAAAAACTATTTGTTCAACTTGTATTTTCAACTTATCCCCCTATGGGTTTACTCAAATTTCAATCGGAAACACTCGTTGGATGCAAAATTTGATTCATTGTCCAAGGAGTACCCGTGTTGCATACTTTCGATGGACCCTGCTACATGAAAAATGAGAAATACATTAAAAATGTTATTACAATCACATTTTTTCATGTATTTCTCATTTTTGATGTAGCAGGGTCCATCAAAAGTATGCAACATGGGTATTCCTTGGATGAGGAATGAAATTTTGCATCCAACAATTACTCTAAATCGAAATTTAAGTAAAACCTTAGGGAGATATGTTGAAAATATGAGTTGAAAAAGTAGCTTTATTATTTTATCATTTTTTAATATTTTTACTTTTTTACTCCAAAAATGGTGAATCATCCCCCATGGTTGAAATCATCATCTTGAATCCTATTGGTTTTTATAAAGTTTATTTTGTTTGTACATTTTCGTAGGAGGCCCATTTTAGACCTCAAAATTCCCCTAATGAGGCCCTCCCAAGAGACATGTCAACTGTACTTGAGGTCAAATTGGTCCTATTTGGGGGTTAAAAAAGCCTCATAATAGGTCGTCCCCTCACTCATTTTGGTCAAGGCATTCATTCAAGCACAAAAGAGGAATTTTGACTTCTTGAAGAGAAATTTTGGAGAGGTTCATATCTCATGAACCTGTTGGCATTTATTTGTGTTGCAGTGTTGCAGGTGTTTTGTTGATTTCCATTGATGTCAACCTGGTTTCTTGGGTTGCAGGATTGTTGGTTATGCATGTGTATGTGTGGTTGCAGGTGGCTTTTTTCTAGATGATATGTATATGGTTCTTGGCATGTCTACTATCTTGTACTAGCTTGGAGATGTAATGATATTCTTGATCATGTTGTTGTGCATAGATGTTGGTGACTGTTACAAGGTTTACAGTTGAGGAGCCTTGTTGATTAGGTCTCCATGTCCTAGATCAAGTCCACATGTTGATGCTATGATATATAGGGCTTGGAAAGGACTTGATATTGATGTACAGGTGTTGGGGGATGTCTGAAAAGAACTGGAGCTACATAATGATGGCAGAGATGTTGTGGAGAAGTTTAATGGCCCATATGTTTAGTATCATTGTTGGTTGGCATCCTAGTCAGCCTAGTTTGACTTGTGATGATGTTGGTGATATGGTGGTGACTTGATGAAGTGTTGCATAAGTGTAAGTGACTTCCAGAGGTCCTATAGAGGCTTTTCAAGCTTTGGAAGAAGGTAGCAAGATCTGAGTTGATTTTATTGAGTTTAGACCATCCTCTACCCCAGTGGCATAGATGATAGGTCATGGGAGTCACTAAAAAGCTCCAATCGTTGGCAGACAAGCCCGTGGGAGTGACTGAGGAGCGCCAATCAAATCTAGCCTTTTTTGTGCATGCGACCGAGGTTTTTCATGATAATTTATCTTCATTCCTCAAGAAAATCAACCAATTTCGATATTATGGCGAAGTTTATGATCAAAATTTTCCAGAAAAAAAAAAGGTTAATCAAGTAGTAGGATCTTTAGAATCCTATCAAGGTTGAAGATATCAAAAGGATAGTGGAGTTACTGGTTGATTTGGTCAAGAAGCCTATCTCAACCAAATATGAAGCGTGCGAAAAGAATTTTTGAGTGATCCATAACCTGTAGAATTTACTAAGTTACTCAACACATAAAAAATGATAAATAGAGGAAGGATTTGAGTCTATCTGGTTGGTAATCTTGAGAGTGTGTGAGTATGCCATTTTCAGGGTCTTGAGAGTGAGTAGAGATTGCAGCAGTTGCTCACATAGATTTTGCAGATTTATATAAGAGAATTGTGTATAGAAATCAGAGATAAAGTTGAGAAGAAGATTCAAAAAAATTGTATTATTTGTAGCATATAATTGGCAGCTTGTGGTGTGTTACAGAGCCGAGACTATTGCGAGTAGAAGTGAAGAAGTAATCCCATCTGGCTAGAGTTTTTTATTCATATTTTGTGTTATGGAACGATGGTGTTGTTGGGTTTCTCATGTTGAGTGAATTGAAAGCCCAATATGAAATATTTATGAAAGGTGGTTCACATGGAGGAAGTGAAGGTGTGGAGGCTTCATAGTAGACAGTGATTTGTCATATTCAGTAGAAGGAACGGGTTTATCCATCCAATCGGTGTTGGATAGTCCAATGGGTGTGGGGTGAGGATTATTGGTCATGGGTGCTTCCAGCATATATATTTCCATAGATCCGTGAGAGAAACATATTTCCTGTGTGATATGTGCCAACATATTGTGAAGGAATCCAATTCTTTTGTCTTATGATTGTAATATAATCCATGTAATTTTTTTCAATAACTTAATAGAATAATTGAGCAGCATAGTAGCAATAGGGTGGCTTTCTCTTGAAAGGGTTTCCACCATAAATACTTTTGTCATCATGTGTGATTATTTGTGTTGATGTTTTCCATGGTTATTATGCTTTGAGTTTATTGCTATTTTCATGTTTTGGTAAGATAATATTGTGGATGTGTGTTTCAAGTTGATAATCGGACAAAAAAAAAATTAAAAATTGATATAAAGGTCATCACTATTGATTCACCCCCTCCTCCCCCAATAGTGATCTAGTTTCCAACAATTGGTATCAAAACCAAGTTCTCTTCAGTTAAGCTTGACCGCTTGGAGAGTAGATCGTGGATCATCGCCAAAAGCAAGATGAGGATGTCTTAAAAGACAAAGGGTTTGAAGAAAGAAAAGATTCAATCCATTGCAAATGAAGCAGCAAATTCTAAAATCTCAGCAAAATAAGTTGTCACTGAGTAATATGTTGAAAGAATTTTTGAATTTTATTATGATGATTTTGTTGAGTTTATAATGAAGAAGAAAATGATGGTGCTCACGTCAAGGTTGAATATGAATCAACAATGGTTATAATTAAAGAATTAGTTACTCAAGTGGATAGATTAATTGTTGCATGTAGATATCATGAGAAACTCTTGCAGATTTGTGATGAGAAGGAGAAAAATTTCAAGGAGGAGCTCACTACCTTGAGGACCCAACTGGAAAACTCAAAAATAATTGAAGAAGTAATTTTCAATAAGCAAAAGGAAAAGAAAGACTATGTAGAAGCACTCAAAAATGTGGTAGATAAATTGCATAAGCAACTTAAAGAAAAATACTAGCGGATTGAAAAAGTTAAGAGCGATATAGCATCGAACAGATCTAGCTCTAACTTTGAAGGAGGAAATACAAGTTTGGATGTAGGAAATATTAACAAAATGGAATCAAAGAATCCTACAACGAATATTGTGAGCATCCATGAGAATGTTGGAAAAAAGAAGCATCAAATTCATCATCAGCAGCAAAGAACATATTCGAAGGGAGCTTCTATGTCAACAAAATCATACACTCCTAGAGTTTATAGTAGCAAAGTTCAAAGGAGATACCATAACTCATTTTCCCCTTTATTGAACCATATTGAGTGTTTCAACTATCACAAATTTAGACATGCGGCATCTATTTGTAGGAGAAAATTGAACACATCTATGTAGTAGTTTAGACAACAAAGAATGGGGTCTACTTTCAAGTATGTTAGAGCCTAGATTTACCTCAGGCTGAAAAGGTAAGCTTCTAGGTCCACATCAAACCATGCTCAGCCTCGTAGCTATCCCTACAAGGACAGGTGAGGGCTCTCTCCAGGTCAATCTCAGCAAAGGATAATCAATGGGGCTTGAGATGACTGATTTAACAACTAATCTTAGGCTAGGTATGAAGTGCAAGGATTTAATTTGAGTTTTCTGGGGGGTTTTGTTGGAAAAAAGGAAAGGCAAATTTGGGTCCGGGGATGAGGCCTAGTTTTTGCAGAGTTCTTATTGGGGCAAGGAAGGCAATCATTTTGATGCTTTAGAATGAATAAATGGATGGATCAGACTGGTGAGGAGCCAAGGAGCACAAGAGGGTCTCAAGAGTCCTCCTCAAACAGATGAAAACATTGAAAATTAAACAAACTTCAAAGCAGAGCACAGCAATCTAGTGAATTCTACCTTAATCACTCCTAACAAATTTCAGACGTAAAGAGAAGGGAAAATGATACACATAAACATAAATGAACTTACAATTACTTAAAGAAACACACCATCAAAACACAGAGCCACATGGATCCCAACAAGTGCTGCAAAACCCTGGTCTTTCCTTAGCCAAAAATGCAGAGATAGAATGTACAGTGATGTGCCAAGCAATCCCAAGTGTCCAACCATGAAAATGACTCAGAAAATATATGATATAGACCATCCTAACCGATTCCCATGCATCTAGGGATCGATCTCATCATTATAGGAGCTGTTTCAACCAATTCTAAACAAGGCACTGAAATCTAGGCAATCAAACAACTTGCCTCTATATGCTAGGAAACTGATTCATTCATTTAATTTTCACTTTTTAGTGAATGAATCCTCTAGAACAAGTAAAAATGTGCCAATATTACATCACGTTCATCAAATTACATCATGGTAGATCAATAGTTACATCAAAAAGTAAAACTAGTCAAAATTGGGCGAATTTCTGAGCTGAAGAGTGAAAATGAGGCCAAATTTCTCTATGTGCCGCGCCCAAATTCTCTATGCATCGCGCCACTTTGGAGCTGTTTTTGAGGCACTTCCCAAAGTCGAAATTGATCTCATGATAGCCCGTTGGAAATCCCTATCTATCTACTTACCAACCCAAGTGGAATTTCTGGGTGTGGTGTCCATTTTCCCCTCCAAATATCCAATCTCCCAAGACTACTTCCTGTGTGTGGAAAAAGTGGCAGAGAGGTCATTTTTTGAGTGTTTTTGACCTCTTGAGGGCTCAAAACTTGCCCAAATTTCTTGGCCATGGACATGCAAGCATAAATTTTGATGAAAAATCGATAATGCAAACTTTTTGTGATTTTGGGCCCTCTAGCAAAAGCGAGCGCCACGTGGCATGGTGTATAGGGAGGAAAACCCTATTTTTTAGTGCAAAAAAATTTCACAATGCAAAAATTTATCCAAATTTATTGAAATTTGGCCTGAGCCTTCTCTATCAAGTGCTATGCTAGGCTAAAGAGGTTTCGGCCAATATTTGAAGTCCATCATCCACTTTTTGCCTCCTTGATGCTCTCTTCACCTTTGCTTTCAAACTCCTGATTCTCGCTTTGCACACCAAGTTCCAAGACCAGTAATGATATGTCTGCCACCTCTATGAAGCCTCCTAGGTGCATGTACCTACGTGGGTGATTCACTTTGGGTCTCCTCTTCATAGTAATATGAAGGATCAGATGCCATAGTTGCTAGTAGACAAATTGCCCTGGAGAAATAGATGCTAATGTGTCAAATTGCAGTGGATTGTTTTTGGTGATGTGTTTGACCTCTGCCACCAAGGGAAATGGTGAAATGAGGGATTGGAAGGGAAGAGAGAATTAGTGGGGGATTAGGGATTGTTGGGATAGACTTAGTTAGGTAGATATGGGATAGTATGGGAGTTCTTGTATAGGATTAGGGTTTGGGGTTTACATTTGGAAATTTGGGAAAGGGATTTTGGGATAAGGAATTAATGAACTTAGGGGAGTAGGGGAACTTAGGGAATGATGAAATCAAAGGATAAATGAGATGATGGAATGAACCTGGTGACAAAACAATGATTTGAAACCCTAGCAGCAAGTTTCTTTGAGGTATTTTAAAAGGTAGGTTTTGATTGTTTTCTACCAGCACCATGAAGCACACACCATCAACAACCATTAATCTTGTATGACAAACCATGAATTAAGTTCAACCTCCTTGTATTAATGCATTTTGAGCGATTTTGGAGCGGATTTGGTAAATTTCAGGCTTCCTGGCTATATGTGTCGCACACCCAGCCCAGTGCGTCGCACCTTTGTTAATTTACACTGCGCAACGCGGCCCAATTCGCCACGCCGGCTGTATGCGTCGTGCCAGTCAGCCAATGTGCCGCGCACCTGTTTTTGACCGATTTCTCCCAATTTCTCTTGCTTACCTCCAAACACAACTTTGCTTTGCTTCCAAGAGTGCAAATGAACTTTTCAATTTGAAGAAATGACTTATAAAATAGGAGCTTTTAAGTTTTTGGATCATGAAACCCACTTTCAAACTCTGTTTTTTGTTGTTTCCACTTGATTTTTTTGAACTGATGATGAATCTCTTTGTCCATTCTGCAGGGATGGATATCATTGGATTTGGCAAAAGAGACTAGGGCTGCGCTTGAAGAATTTCACAACTGAAGGAACTTGGAGAATTACATATTCATTACAAAAAACAAATTTGACGATTTCTTCTTCAAAACAGAGTTTCGAAGAAGAATCACTCTCGGGCAAATGATGAAAATTCTGAAATGAAAACTTATTGGAGACATCCTCATGGCCTACTGGCATTATTTGACATTTTAAAGACCAAACCCTAGACCTAATGACTGAAATGACTCTTTGCTGACCACGAGACCAAACAAGACTGTACATGACTTTAAAATTGACTTTGATGAACAGACATGGACCAGCAGGTACAGGACATGAGGGAGATGAGTGATAAAACCCTTCCATCAGAATATTGATGCTCCTAATGGAATGCAAATGACTGAAGTGAATGAGACACCTAAAAATGAAATGCAATAAGTGAAATGATCTCTGACGTAGGGATGAATAAACCGACTCTAACAAGGTATAAAAGTTTGTTTAATATTTTATTGTAGGTTTTAACTTCGTACATAAATTACCTGCATAAGAATTCTATAAAACATAAAATAAACAAAGGCGAGAGCATAACACATAAAACAAATATAAACAAATATTTTCCCCTAGATCCTAAAACAGAGACTACCAGCTTGATTTTTCATTATGTTCATTTCATATGTTACAATACATATATATACATGTCAAAGTATCCAATACCATGGACCGAAAACCATCGTGCCCAAAACCATGTGTGAAAACCATGCACAAAACCATAAGTAGGTCTGCCCACCTAATAGAGGATCCCAAAAAAATTTCCCCGGGGCATTGCCCCAAACCCCGTAGAGGGAGGCTGCCACCCCCCAGTTCACTAGGGGGCTAGTCGTGGAAAGAATATAACACAAACCAACATTATCCCACTTGTTGTTTTCTTTCCACAGGGGGCCATAGGAGAGCTTAGTCATTTATCCATCCCTGCAACACTCATTGTTTTGTTGGCATTATGACTTAGGCTTGGCACAGGTTTGGCTCGATGACACAAGTGTTGTCCTTGATGGCAACTCACTCAAGTGGCAGATCTCAGTTCAGGCTCTCAAATGGTAAAAAATGAGTTATCCTTAGGTTCCTGTTCACAAAGTTGCGGTCCTCGACTGGTTCCCCAGGTGCGCCTTTCAAAAGGTGCGAACATGTTCGCAGGTGTATCAAACAAAAAGTGTGGTCGTAAAGTACACACACTTTCATGCAGAGAAAAAAGCGCGCACATGGGAAATCTTATGGATGGTCCATGGTATTTGTCCGACATTTTTGATCCTATGGTTTTGGTCCATGGTTTTGCTTCTAAAATATTGAACCCAGGTTTTGGGTCCCTTGTATTGGATTTCTATGGTTTTGGATCATGGTTTGAGTAGGGCCTAGTCTATAAAAAGGAAAGGAGATCATTTGGCTGAGCACTCATGCGTTGAAAATCTTAAGAAGAGAAAGATATGAAATTCTGGTGATTAGTTGGTGAGTGAGAGCTAGATCTGAATCAAGGAGAAACCTAAGCATTACAAGACGGATCTACTGATGGGTCGAGATTTCCTTGGCGCATGATTAGATCTGTAAATCTGATAGTCTAGGGTATTCTTGAAGTTTGAAAAATTATCTATACCTACAGGACCGAAGGTGCAACACAGCGCATGTACAGAGAACCGCAGGCCAGACAAGGTGCAGGCACGGAGAACTGCAGGCCAGACAGGGCACAGGTGCGGAGAACCGCAGTTCAGAGAGGCGCGGGTGCGAAGATTCACAGGCTAGGCATGGCGCGGGTGCAGAGATCCGCAGGTTTCACACAATGGAACTGCAAATATCCACATATTTCTATTGGTGAAGTTGCGGACTTTTCTTGAAATATGTTTTAGTTGTTTTTGTCTATTATTGCTGAATTATGGGTTCTAAAGTAGTATCTGGTTGTTGTACAAGGAATTTGGTTGATTATAGATCTATTTGATTTTTGATTGATATTCATGGATCCAGTCTGAAAATTCATGAAATGTGGTCCTTGGAAGAAAAGAGAAGGTTGTAACCTTCTGCAGGTTGAAGCCTACGTGCTGGTATAAGACTGCACCAGTACAGAATCATTGTAAAAGAAGTTTCTAATTGAAAGAAGATACAGACATATTGCAGCAGGTGATTTTCACCCACATTGGGTTTCCACCTTATATCTTGTGTTCTTTGGTGTGATTGTTTGCTCTATTTCTCTTGTTCCTGTTTATTGACATACAGATTAATGATCAACATCTGAAGAATAAATTAAATTATAAGTCTGGAAAGTATACGCAAATCTCATTAGTCAGATCAGCAAATTTTTGTATAAATTGAAAATGAATTTGATAATACTGATTCACCCCCCCTCTCAATATTATTTTCAACAATTGGTATCAGAGCAGGTCCTTCAGGAAAAGCTTGATCGCTTGAAGGAAGATTTGTCATCATGAGCAACTATGATAAGGAAGCATCTATCAGGCCACCGATTTTTGATGGGAGCAACTTCGTCTATTGGAAGGTAAGAATCACTGCCTATCTTCAATCTCTTGGTACACAAGTTTGGGATATTGTGGAAACATGATACACATTTCCATCAGCAACTCCTACAGATACAGCTGGTAAGAAGCAGTATGAAACAAATGCAAAAGCTGTCAACACTCTATTAGGAAGTCTATCTCAATCAGAATTCGTCAATTTTATGCAGCTCAAAAGCGCAAAAGAGATATGGGACAAGATCGTTTTGAGCTATGAAGGAGATGAACAGGTAAAACGACCAAAACTACAAACTCTTAGAATTCAATATGAAAGCCTCATAATGCATAATGATGAAAGTGTGGCTAGTTATTTCCTGCGTATAGATGAGATCGTAAATTGTATGAAAAACTTGGGTGAAGAAATAAAAGAAATTGTTTTGGTTGAAAAAATTCTAAGATCTTTGTCTCCTAAGTTTGATTCAAAAGTTGTTGCCATAGAAGAAAAGGAGAATCTACAAAGTCTTACCATGTCACAGCTGCACGGAATTCTAACTGCTTAAGAAATGAGAAAAAGAGGACCATCAGATAGGAGAGAAGTTGCATTCAAGGCTTCAGGAAAAGGAGATTACTATGAGTCAGGACATATGTCAGAAGAAGAAGAAGAATTAAATTTTGTCAAGAACCTTCAACGGGTAACTGGAAGATTTAGAGGTAAGCTACCTTTCAAATGCTTTGCTTGTGGAAGAGTTGGTCATTATGCTACAAAATGTCCCCATAAAGATAAACTAGACAAGGAAAGGAACCTGTTAGATGGAACAGAAAACAGAATGTAAATAAGAAGAGCTATTACATGCATGAAGATAGTGATGGACTGTCAAATAGTGATGAAGATGAACAAGGTGATGATGATAGAATTTTGATGGCTTTTGAAGATGATGATTTCTTGGATGTTATAAATGAAGAAGGTCTTTATGAAGAAATTTCTAAACTTAAAGTTTGTTTAGAGGAAAAGAATATGATTATAGATACTCTAACATTCCAACTTGCTAAAAAATATAAACACAATGAAGAGTGAGAATGTGAAATTGTGGGACTTAGAAAAGAAATTGAGAAAACAAAAGCCCTTAATCTCAGATTTTCAAAAGGATCTGAAACTCTAGATGAGATTACCAAAGTACAGCGTTCTCCTCTAATCAAGACAGGTCTCGGATATTCCAAAGAAGCATCCCAAGCTCAGAAGCAAGCGCGGAATCCATCCACCTCCAAAACGTATCTTGATGCAGCAAGGAGAAATGAACAAGTTGACAATCGACAGCAAAAGCATAATGCAGATCACTAGGTAAATCAGGGATAATTTGCTTCAAGAATGATCAAAGATTATCAAGTAAATCGGGGGCAATCTACTTCAGGGATGAACAAAAGCCTCAACCGACCACATGTAAATCATTCTCAATTTAGCTCAAGAATGGATGGAAACTACAATCATATGGCTGGTAGATTTAATAGTCACAGGAATTTCTTCAATGGCCAATGTTTCTCATAACTTTGGTCATAAAGTTGCTCAATGTGTTGCCTACAAAACCATCATGACTAGGCACGCTCAAAAACAAAGGAGTATGACAGGAATCATGAAAAGAACCTACAGTAACTTCTCTGCTCTTGAAAATGAAATAGAATGTTCTATCTGTAACAACTTCGGTCATGAAGATTCTGAATGCAGAAGCAGGTTTCGGCAAACAACTCGGAAGGAGCAAGCTACTTTGAGTTCCAAAACATGGAAAAAGAAAGAAATACAACTGGAAAGATGCGGGATAGCCTTATATGCGGAAGGACAGGAAAATCAATGGTACATCGACAGTGGATGCTCGAAACATATGACGGGTAACAAAGAAAAACTTCAGTCATATAGTCTTAGAAAAGGAAAAGAAGGTCTCATTTGGAAATGACACCCCTGCATTCATAAAAGGTAAAGGCTCTGTTCGTTTAAAATAAAAGGTTAGGGCTGGAAATGTTATGTATGTTGATGTCTTAAAGCATAATCTATTGAGTGTCAGGCAGATGTGTGATCAAGGAACTGAGGTAATATTTCGATCAAATGGATGTGTTGTTCATGAGCTTGACACAGGAAAAGCAGTGATCAGAGGCATAAGAACTCCAAATAACTTCTACGTACTCAAGGGAGAACATCAACAATGCTACTTAAGCAAGAATCATGAACACTAGCTATGGCACAGAAGACTGGCGCATCTTAGCTTCTCTCATATTAGGAAAGCATGCAAATATCAGGCAGTTCGTGATCTTCCAAACATCAGAATTCCAGACAATACAATATGCAAATCATGTCAATTTGGTAAGCAAACCAGAATGTTGGGTCCCTATAATACTAGTGATTACCCCATTACTATTGTAGTTATACCCCTTATTAATATTTTTGTGCCCCTATTGTCCCCATATTGTTATTACTGTGCCCCATAGAATCCCTCCCTCTATTGTTATTTTTGTGGCTTTATATTATTATTGTTAGGTCGGCTGGGTTATATTGTGACTCCTTAGACTCCTATATATAGAAAGGAGGTTTTATCATTTGAATCATCCAGAATTGTTCATTTATGTAATGTAAAGGAGGTTTCCCCATCTGAGAGAGGGCTGAATTCTAAGGCTTGATATATCTTTTCTATCTTTTCTTGAGCTGGTTTCATAACATTTGGTATCAGAGCTTTGGATTCTAGGGTTTCGCTGCTCCAAACAGGTCATCGTGGAATTTTCGCTATAACTGTTTTTCTGTGACGTTTCAGAAGCTAACACAAAAACCCATTTGAGACTACATCGCACTGAATCTCAGGTCCAAATTTCAGAGCTTTGCGCACTATATTTTCGGAGATATGAACTGAGGAAGTTGGTCCTTTTGCAGAATCTTGAATTACATCCAAAACAAGTGACCTGGGGAAAATCGTCATAACTTTCTCTCTGAGAATCAAATTGAAATTTAATAAGAAGGTATAGAAAGAGGACGGACTGTAGTTTCTTGTATATATTTTTTAGAGCCAAAGGTCAAAACAGGGACACGTGGGACGTCGTACAAGTTCGCTCTACTGAGTTAGTCTATAATCAGGTCACTGTGGGAGATTTGGCATAACTCTTCATTGGAGAATCCAATTGGGGTCTGACTGGTGGCATTGGAAAGCAGACACTGAGGGCTACGGTAGGTCACAATTTAAGAACTGGATGATCTGAAATTACAGAGATACATTAGAGGCAATATCGAGCTCCTATAAAGTGAAAAAAGGTGTGTATATTTTTTTAAATGCTTGCTTAAGCTTGGTTTGAAAAAATATTTTGAGGGAATTCAAAGGGCATAGTGAAGCATTATTATCAATAATTGATGCCCCGAAGAAAGAAAATGGAAACACCTAGTAGGCAGCCTGAAAGCTCTAGCATGACTCATGAAGAAGAGGAAGAAATGCAACATGATATATCAAAATTACGAGACCAAGTGCAACAAGTGTCACTTGCAAAAAAAGGAATAGAATCTAAGATGGATTGTTTAAAGAAAGGTGTAGAAGCTAAGATGAATGACGTGGAAGCTAAGATGGATGATTTGAAGATAGATTTGAAGACAGACATGGAAGAATTGAAGATAAATAAGAATAAGTTGCTACAAGAAAGGGTCACTAAAGGTGAAAGGGTTGTAAAGGAAACTCATGATGAGAACAAAAGAAATGTTAATCATGATTCCATAGACTCTAATGTTGGA